>CAXKVI010000001.1:88655279-88748169 GCA_964058755.1 Campiglossa producta | reverse complement strand
ATATCGGGTCGATATAAGAAAACCGCCCGGGTCGTTTCGGCACGATGGGTACAGCACAAGTACTGGTACCGTTCTCGTGGAACCTGCAATACAAGAAACTAGCCGGGTAGGCCATGTAGGTCATTTAGCGTTACACAGGGTGCACCAACTGGGTGGCGACCTACTTTTGCATCCCTTGTACGTAGTTTTCGCCACAATCGCTTAAGAATTTTTAGTACAAAAAAATTTTACCAAATTCTTGAATACATATATTTTATTTACAAATTTAATGTAAATTTTTTTTTCTTCTTACATATGTAAGTCGTTATTAATCAAATATGTACGTATATTTGGCTATGTTTACCAGTAGTAAAAAAATCTTATGTTTCAAGTTCCTGAATAGTAACTTTGAGTTACAAATTTAATGTTACTTTTCGTTCGTTATAAAAATGACTGCCTTAATAAATACATACATTCTTAAATGAATTACTATAATTTAGTCTACTTTATTACATAGATATAGGGTGCCTTTTTTAGCAAAAAAAATTTCAGGACAATCCCGGGATTGAACTTTTAAATCCCGAAAATCCCGAGAGGCTAGAAATCCCGGATAATGGAATCCCTAGTATATATAATCGGACCATTGAATGAGTGGGTACAATGATTTTGTTGACTGCACACAGCAAAAAGTCACATAAAATGCCCTGTAAATCGGAACAAAGTTTAGCGGATTTCTCTATGATATTTTTCCAATAAGATGCCCGTCTTATTATGACTTGGTGTCTCTTTTTAATAAAACTGAGTAGACAATCACATAATATTAAGAAGATTTTCTTTTTAATATTTCAAATTAAAAAGAAAAATGAACGCTCAACCCAGATGTCTAGTCTAGTCTAATCTACACTACCATGCCATCGTATACTTAACTTGCCAACGTCTAATTACCTACACCTTTGTTCTTTTTGCCTCACCACATGTCCACTTGCCTTATTGCCTTCACCGTGAATCGAACTAAGAATTATTAACTGCTGAACGGAGATCTCTACCATGATGCTATCGTGTACTTGTGCTTGGTAGCGTCGAATTACACATTTGAAGAAGGTACACCTTTTAACAAAATTAAAAAGATTACCTCCCCAAAAAAAAGAAAAAATCTCTATTCTCGAAAAATAGACGAAGAAGTTTTCTATTTATTCTAAGAAGGTATACTTTTTAACAAATTTAAAAAGATAACCTCCCAAAAATAAGAAGAAATCTCTATGGAAACGTTTTCTAAAAATAGACTAAGAAGTTTTCTATTTATTGTAAGAAGGTATACTTTTTAATAAAATTAAAAAGATTTGCCTCTCAAAAATAAGAAGAAATCTCTATGGAAATGTCTTCTAAAAATTGAGTATGAAGTTTTCTGCTTATTGTTAGAAGGTATACTTTTTAATAAAATTAAAAAGATTTCCCTCCCAAAAATAAGAAGAAATCTTTATGGAAATATCTTCGTCTCTGACTTCTGTCCTCTTGTTGTGCCTCGAAACTGTTTAAAGAGACAGTCTTCTTATTTTTATGAGGATTTTTTGGCTCTGTGTGGGTTGGCCAACATTCACCTGTCTGGATTGATTTTGGCCTAACGTAATATTATCTACTAGATGGACTCCCTGTGTATGAAAGTTGTTGTTATTTACAGGTAGACTTTTATGAAGTTTGTTATTATTAGGGTAATGGGGAGCGCGTGGCTTAGCTCTCTCTTTTATATTCATAATCAGAAGCATCATTTTCTTTTAAAATTTTTACTGCAGACTTTAAATTAGTGGCTAAGTTTGAATTTATCAACGCAGTTAAATGGTTTGGCAATTCGGTTTTAAGAGTCTTGATACTTAATTGTTCTAATTCATTTGTCAAAAAGGTTTTAGTTGCACTATTTTCATTTTTTAATTTGATACAATCTTTAATTCTATAAATTGCGTTATTTATTTCTTCACAAAGAATACGTACGCTACCTTTAAATTGAATGTTACTAACTTGTAAAATAAGAGTCGAAATTGGAGTATGTTCTCCAAACTCATCAATTAAAAGTTATCTTAACGTGGCCCAATCTGTCGGCTGCTCCCTTCTTATGATGTCCAAAGCTGCCCCTCGTAAAGTTCGTAAAATGCGGTTGAAATAAAATGCTCGCTCAGACGCTTGCTTTGGTGCAACCATAGGCATTATGGAATCAATGCTATCGACATACAGAGCTAAGTAATTAGCATCACCATCAAAAGGCTGAATCAATTTAATATTTTGCATCACAAGCTCTCTTATTTGTTGTGCTTCAGCCATGTTTGCTATTTTTGTTTCTGCGTTAATTTCTAATATTCTTAAGTACTCATTTAAATTTTCCAACTCTTTACTTAAGTCCATCTATTATTCTTTTTATATTGGAAACTGTGAATTATTTAAATCTATCCTGGCATCGAATGTTATGTTTGGTAAAACAACACCATGCAAATAAAATTAAACAGTTTTTGTTTCTCAAGTTTGTAAATTACAAGACTAACAACAATGCATGTATACCGACAGCTTAGTGCTCAAAAGTTTAGCGCACAATTATGTTGTTGTTGTTTATGCACTCATTTGTAGCTTTTATATAGTTTTTAGTTTGCTTGCACTATTTGTATTTGTTTCACTCAGTGCGACTGTTAGATGAAATGCCACTCTTACATTTTTCTTTAACGTTTAAGCTAAGAGTTCTTCTCTTACGTTCTAAGTTACACTCAAATTTTTTATTTTTGGTTTGAGATGAAGGTCACTTGAATGTCGACTGAAATCTTTGGAGCTCAATTAAAAGGCAACCATAGGTTATTCAAATAGAATAATACCAACAAAAATTCTCGAAAAATAAGAATCGGTCTTTTTGTTTTGTAATAATATTTTTCTTTTTGTTTATTTTGTTTTAAGTTTGTTTAACAGCTTAGGTTAGAAAACACTTTTGTTTATTATTATATTTGTTTCGTATCTCTAAATATTGAATTATTAGCATAATTTATTTTTTTTAGTTCACGCATGAAATTAATTTTCGTTTGTTTTAATGTTTAATTTTTGCAATTAGAATATATCTACATAGGTTCGTTTTAAGGATCTTTTTCACAGAAAATAAACACACGAGGTGTAGGTTTAACTCAAATTGTATGACCTTTAATTCACTTCAAGTGCTTAAACAATGATAATTCCTTATTAACAAGATAGTTATTCATCACTCACACTTCGAGCTCCTATCTCTGAGTATAAGAGGCGAAATATGAGAGAGGCGTTTAGGAGTAGAGTTACACACGTACATATGTAGTCGACATATATACGTATATATATGTGATAACTATTGTTAAATAAATTTTTAATTGTTGTTGTAGCCCTGATGAAGATCTCCGGTGTGAATTGAAATATATTCGAAGTAAATAAAAACAATGACTCTGACCATTATCTTGTCGCAGCCAAGATACGCACACGCCTCTGTGCAACGAAGAAAGTGCGCACAGTAACGGAAGGAAAGTTCACAGACAGCTTATAATTTAACAACTCGACTCTCACACCTGCTAGCAGAGGGCAATCCTCGGCCGAACGATGTAACCGAGCAATGGAAGCATATCTCTCACAAATTGCGTACCGCCGCTGAGGCCACTATAGGGTTCCAGCGAGCCCGCAAGAACAACTGGTACGATGAGGAATGCAAAACTGCCTCGAAAAAAAAAGGACGCTCCCTACAAGGAGACGTTGAGAACGCGCGCAACCCGCAGTGTATGGCAACAATATCGTGAGGCAAAGAAGGAAGAGAGACGCCTTTTCAGAAAAAAGAAAAGTGAGGCCGAAAGGCGTGAGTGTGAGGAGCTTGAGATGCTGGCTGACAGGAATGATGCCCGAAAATTCTATGAAAAGATCCGGCGGATGACGGAAGGTTTTAAGACCGGGCAAGCTCCTGTAAGGACAATAATGGCGACCTGGTAACAGACGTACAAAGTGTACTTAAATTATGGAGGGAGCACTTCTCCTCACTGCTAAATTGTGAGGGAGACGTCGACCCCGATACCCCAATCCCTGACGGTGGAAAAGTCGTCCCACCACCTGACTATGATGAAGTGAGGATAGCTATATCTCGGCTCAAAAACAACAAAGCGCCTGGAAAAGACGGACTACCCGCCGAGCTGTTCAAACAAGGAGGCGAAGAGCTGGTAAAAAGCATGCATCAGCTCTTATGCAGAATATGGTCAGACGAATGCATGCCTCCGGATTGGAATTCAAGTGTGCTTTGCCCAATCCACAAGAAAGGCGATCCCGCTAACCGCACCAACTACCGCGGAATCAGTCTTCTTAATATCGCATATAAGGTTCTTTCTAGCGTGTTGTGTGAAAGGCTGAAGCCCATCGTAGACAAACTGATTGGACCTTATCAGAGTGGCTTTAGACCTGGTAAGTCTACCATCGACCAGATTTTCACGATACGCCAAATCCTGGAGAAGACTCATGATAAAAGAATCGACACACACCATCTCTTTGTCGATTTCAAAGCCGCTTTTGACAGCGCAAAAAGGAGTTGCCTGTATGCCACCAATTTGACTTCCCTGCAAAGCTTATACGGCTTTGTCAAATGACGTTGAGCAATACCAACAGCTCCGTCAGAATCGGGAAGGACCTCTCTGAGCCATTTGAAACCAAACGAGGCTTCAGACAGGGCGACTCCCTTTCGTGCGATTTCTTCAATCTGATGCTGGAGAAGATAATTCAAGCAGCAGAGCTAAACCGCAATGGTACAATCTTTTACAAGAGCGTGCAATTGCTGGCGGATGCCGATGATATTGATATCATTGACCTTAACAACCGCGCCGTAAGCGCTGCCTTCTCTGGACTGGATAAGGAAGCGAAAAAGTGGGTCTTGCCGTGAACGAGGACAAGACGAAGTATTTGCTGTCATCAAAGAAAGAAAGAAATAAAGAAAGCATCTGCGCCTTGGCAGCCATGTCACTGTTGATAGTTACAAATTTGAAACTGTGAGGGACTTCGTCTATTTGGGAACCAGTATCAACACCGAAAATAATATCAGTCTAGAAATCCAGCGGAGTATCACTCTTGCCAAGAAGTGCTACTTTGGACTGAGTAGGCAATTGAGAAGTAAAGTCCTCTCTCGAAGAACAAAGATCACGCTCTATAAGTCTCTCATCATACCTGTCCTGATATATGGCTCAGATTCATGGACAATGTCAAGAGAAGATGAGATGGCCCTTGGAGTATTTGAGAGAAAAGTTCTCCGGAAGATTTATGGTCCTTCCCGTGATACCAACGGCGAGTATCGAAGGAAATTTAACGATGAGCTGTACGAGCTCTACGCAGATCTGACCATAGTCCAGCGAATTAAAGCCCAAAGACTCCGCTGGCTGGGCCATGTTATGCGAATGGACAAAGAAGCTCCAGCACAGAAGGTTTTCCTATCGTCGCCTGAATTCGGCAGCAGAGGAAGGGGGAGGCCTCGACTGAGATGGAAACAACAGGTGGAGGATGATTTGAACTCCCTTGGGGTTTCCAATTGGCGTCAGTTATCGCTAAAAAGGAATGACTGGCGTGCTTTGATATGCAACGGCCAAAATCGCTTAGGCGGTTAAGCGCCAATAAATGACGATGAAATAAAAACAAAACAATCGTTGTTTTAATACATATTTTAATACATAAGCTGGCTCTAGCTTAAAGGTAATAATTGTTTAACTGAAGGTCGCTAAAAAATCCAAAAAAATATTGTTTTAATATTTAGAAATTATGTTTTTTTAAGCTGCAAAAGAGAAGAGCCACAAATCCTGCAGGATAGTGAGGGCAAAAGGAAAAACGATCTTCGTTTTCAATATATTTTTATATTTAAATATTAGGGCTCTTCTTTCTAAATTTTTTTCATAAAAACACAAGAAATTGTTAGACTATTTTGAACAGTTTTTTCATGCAACACATGCAACGTGTGTTTTTTGTTCTTGCATGAAAAAACTATTGACAATTTCTTATATTTTTTATCAAAAAAATTATATAGAAGAGCCCATTATTTCCCTGAATTTTCTGATATGAAAAAATATTCGTCTATAAGAAAAAAAAATAAATAAAGAGTAAACAAGATTTTTAAAAGGTAGAAAATTCATTATTTAGTCACTCAAAGAGCTCCGAGATGATCATAAAATATGTTCATGTTCAACTTTACTTAAATCTCAGAAATTAATAATGATGATTCCGGAGATTGATGTTGATCATCAAAAAGAAACATATTTGATTATTCCTTTGTTCTTTTGTATGACAATATAATAGATTTGTTTACTGACCAAAAAAAGTTCAGAGCAGGTTAGAGCAGAGCAGAGCAGGACAGCTGTCAAAATAGAAATAGAGCAACTTAGAGCAACTCAGAGCAGAAATGCCATGAAACACTTGAATCTCGATAGTTTCTTTTTATTTGGTTTTTTTTATTTAAATATTCAAAATTAATGTTTACAAAAACATTGATTTTCTTGCAAGCTAATTTTTTTGAAGTTTTCAAAAATTTACTTTTTCTTGACTGACAATTGCTTCTCTGCTCTAACTTACTCCATAAAAAAAGCTAGAGCAGAAATTTGTGATCTGGATTACTCTAGTTTTGTTTTGAGCGTACTCATGAAACAAAAGATAGAGCAACCTAGAGCAAAAAAAGTGTTCGTTAAACACAATTTTGTGAAATATCTCAATCTGGCGTAAGCTAGAGCAGCCCAATAAACAAACCTAACCACAAACAAATAATGAAATTTTACTTAAATTCAAATAAAGGAATTTTCGAAATTCAATCTTAAAAATGTTATTTGGGTTAAATCTAACACAAAAATGCTTAGCAAGGGCGTTCGTATAAGAAGTGTAGTAAACTCGTAAATATACGAGATTCGTAAACTTAAGACATAACACGAATATCCTTACAATTTGTTTTTAATTTGAAATATTAAAAAGAATATATTTGAAATAATATGTGATTTCTCTTTGAATAATTCAAATCTTCTTGTTAGGAATTAGTATTAATGCATACTAGAGGTGTCACGTTAAAAAACACGCACGCGTGTGTCTATGTACTCGTGTTTGAAAATGCGATTTCGTGTCGTGCTCGTGTGCGATCGTGTTGAGCTCGAAAACAAAACAAAAAAAAAACGAAAAACACGATCAACTTTTTTCACTTTTTGTACTAAACCGGCACACTTTTATTTTTTGTAAATTATATTTTTGAAAACTTTCTTAATTCATCTTAGTGGGTGTTGTCAAAAAAAAGTTCACACTTGTACTGATACACTATGCCCCAAACTTTAGTTTAATACCTCAATTCTGTAAGCTGTATCTAGTCACTAATAGAGACATTTCGTGGTCTATTTCACATTTGATAAAATTTGGTATTCAGTAAGCTGCCTCACATCTCTAGTCTCAATAAAGAGTCACTAAGTAATTTGTGATCTGCTTGTAGGCAGGTAACAAACAAAATTAATTAAAGAAAATTTGTTAAAAAATTGGAAAAATTAAAAAAAGTGTTTTACGAATCAGAAGTATTTAAATTTTTAAAAAAGTTAATTAAATTTCAAAAAATTAAATTGAAAAAATAAAAATTTACTCTTCGCGGACCGGCACTTGAACCTGCGACCTCCCGTGTCATAATCCGGACGCTTAACGCTGGGCTACATCGACATCTATAGGGCGAGTGTCAAATGCGTTACTTAAAATTTATGCAATTTTTGTATTCACCACACCTTAAAATGAGCGAGAGAGAGACTAAGGTAGATTTCTTGTTAGTTAATTAAATTTGAAAAAATTAAATTAAAAAAATAAAAATTTACTCTTCGCGGACCGGCACTTGAAGCTGCGACCTCCCGCGTCATAATCCGGACGCTTAACGCCTGGGCTACATCGACATCTTCAGGGCGAGTGTCAAATGCGTTACTTAAAATGTATGCAATTTTTGTATTCACCACACCTTAAAATGAGCGAGAGAGAGACTATGGTAGATTTCTTGTGACCTTCTCTTGTAGAAAACCGGAGTCATCTCAAGTCACAAAAATTGTATCTAATGAAATATCTCAAATTTAGTGACTTGATATGATACAGAATTACAGAATACTGGTCTAATTGTAAAGTAGATATGGGTATTTGGCGATCACAATTAGGGCAACTACATATTTACCGACTTCTAGTTATGACACAGAACAGACTACTTGTTAGGGGCACAGTGAAACAGAGTTTCAAAATATGAGTTGAAAATTTTAACCCAAACGGAAATATTTTTTTTTAATTTTCAATATCATTTGATTTGAAAAAAGATAATATCGCCGGCAACGCAGTAAAAGACGTTCATAAGGCGTTCGGTTCATGTTGTTGTTGTTGTAACGATGTGTAGTCCTGCCCAACGCGTATTTTTCCTTAACCTAATTGTCATCAATATCTTCTAACGGGAGTCCAAGGAAACTAGCAGTTTCAATAGGATTGGACCAAAGAGAGATGGGTGTTAGAAGAGTGGGCTCAAATGAGCAAGAAAATAAGTGATTGGTATTATGGGGGGACGAGCCGCATGCCGGACATACATTCGGCACATCAGGGTTCAGTCTAGATATGTAGGAATTTAACCTACTACAATATCCAGAGCGTAATTGAGCCAGAGTGACCCTTGTCTCTCGAGGAAGATGACGCTCCTCTTCAGAAATGCCAGGTGTTGCGGCATGTAAGACATTGTTTAGCGAACAGAGCGCAGAGTAATGGCCAACAGACGTTGTATGGATATGCCCCAAAGCCTGTTTGTGCACCTGTAGATCAAACGGCGTTGTTATATAGTGACGGATCTCATCAAAATGTTTACGTAGATGCGACCTTATGGTCCTAGGAGGCGGAATGAGTTCAAGCAGTTGTCTACCGGGATGCTGTGGTTTACAGCAGTTCAGTAGGTACTGCTTGTTTAGCATTTCATTATGCTCCCTAACTGGAAGCATTTCCACCTCATTATGTATATGAGATATAGGCGACATAAGGACGCACCCCGTAGCGGTTCTGAGCGCGGTGTTTTGACAGGCCTGAAGCTGACTCCAGTGAACGTCTGCAAGCCCCGGCGACCATATCGGCGACGCATAGTTCAGGATCGGCCGACCAATTGCCTTGTACGTTACCAACAACGTTTCTTTGTCTTTATCCCAAGTACTGCCGGCTAGTGACCTGAGGATTTTGTTGCGGCTCTGTAATTTTGAGACAATTGCAGCTGAATGGGCAGCGAAAGTGTGCATGGTGTCAAAAGTCACTCCTAAAATTTTTGGGTGAGCGACCGTAGGTATTTTATGATCACCTACATAGATTTCTAATTCCATGTCCACGTCGTGAATAAGGTCGCCGAAGACTTTGTTGGCGACAATGTCAAGGTTCGGGCAGTGAAGAACTCGACTAGAGAGGGGAGATAACCATTTATTTTGGAGCACAGCTCATCAACGGAAGTACCAGTTGCCAATATCGTGCAATCGTCTGCGTAAGAAACAATCGTAACTTCTTCTGGTGGAGGAGGAAGCTTCGAAATATAGAAGTTAAACAATAACGGGGAGAGGACACCACCCTGTGGTACCCCTTGTTTTATCTTCCTGGCTTTAGATTTTTTGTTTCTAAATACAACAGACGACCGACGACCACTGAGATAATTGGCGGTCCAACGCTTTAGACAGGGGGGGAGTGACGAGTCTTCCAAATCAGCTACAAGTTGCCCATGATTTACTGTGTCAAAAGCTTGACTCAAATGAAGTGCAACTAGAACCGTCCTGTCATTAGGCCTATTTTGATTAAGACCGTCAGTTATCTGAGTGTTTATGACATTTAGAGCAGATGTTGTGCTCCTACCTTTCCTGAAGCCATGTTGGTGCTCGGCTAACATCAAGTGTGATGTGTAGAGCGGGAGTAGGACCGCCTCAAGTGTCTTTACTACTGGCGAGAGGAGTGATATCGGGCGATATGACTCCCCAACGTTAGCTGGCTTGCCAGGCTTTAGTAGTGGGATCACAGTTGCCTGCTTCCATTTGTCGGGTATGGCAGCTGTGATCAGAGACAAATTGAAGACGGCCGTTAAATATTTGACTCCCGCTAGGCCGGCTGGCTTTGGAGTTTTTGGCCTTCCGGATGGCCTCTTGAACCTCTGTAGCGGTGATGGGAACGGGGGCATAGTTTTTGTGTTTATGCGCACGCCTGAAGATTCCACGTCTAGCCCTGTCTTGCGCAGGGTGTGGGACATATTGTCGACAAAAAGCCTGTGCACATTTCCTGGGGTCATTTATTGTCTTGTCACCAAAGGTAATGTCGACATTTTTTGGTGGACCCGAAGGATTCGACAAGGACTTGACGGTGGACCATAATTTCCCAACACCGGTAGAGAGGTTACAAGACCTGAGGTGCTGCTCCCATTTGGTTTGTTTGTGTTCGTTAACCAGCCTTCTGATTTCCACGTTGAGATCACCGATCTGTGGGTCAGATGGATCGATGTTGCGTATGAGGTCACGTTCGTTGGCCAAGGCTGCGGCCCCAGCTGGGAAGTTAGGCCTAATATCTTTTATCCTACCAGCTGGTATAAAACGGGCTGTAGCCTTTTTAATGACCTCACGTATGTTACGCTCGCCAACGTGTACGTCAGTGGGAATGGGAAGATCACCAAAGGAGCTCTCCGTGAAATCCAAAAAGCCGACCCAATTGGCCTTTTTGAAATTCACGTAAGTTCTATTCTCCGACGTGATAAAATCCGTGGCACGATCGACAGACAGGATGATAGGCAGGTGGTCGGATGACAGGGCCACCATAGGTTGCCAGTTGATGCTGTTAATTAACCCCGGGCTAACAATAGTTAGGTCCGGGGAGCTACTGCAGTTAACAGCCATCCTAGTTGAGGTGTCTCCGTTCACAGTACAGAAAGAGGAGTTATCAATTTGCCCGTCCTCTGCCGTCCACAGAAAGGTGTGAATGCCACATATCATGATGGGCATTAAAATCGCCCATGATGATACGGTTATCGCCACAAAGAAACACCCTAAGGTCAGGACGATAACTTCTGGGGCAGCAGGTGACGGGAGGAATGTATATATTGATTAGCTCGAGATCAACGCCACCAGCTTGTATAACTATACCTTGACACTCTAAAGGTAAGTCACTTTGGTCAGTGTTGATATCAAATTCCCTATACTGCACCGTATGGTGTACAAGGAACGCGAGACCACCTCCGCCGTCCGTACGATCATGCCGGAGTACGTGGTAGCCTCCACTCGCTCGGAGATTCGAGTGGGGGCCAAGTTTTGTCTCCTGGATTGCAGCAATTTTGATTTTATGTAGCTGCATAAATGTGGTTATCTCCGCTATCTTGCCGGTCAAGCCGTTGCAGTTAAATTGCAACAATTTAAATTGCGAAGGAGAGGCAATGGCCACTCTGGGAGTTAAAGACTGATGTGTTCGCCCAGATGGTGGTAGGTTATGTCGCGATATTGATCTCCGTTGCAGTCCTGAAGCCGGCGGAATTCGTTCACTATTAGATGAGTGTACATCCGTCGGCGTTGAGGGCTGCACAACTCGACAGCAAGGCGCGACAAACACATCAGTCCAGAGATTTCTGTTTGCGAGCCCAGAACATATGCGAAGGTGACACAGGCCTAGACAGGAGTTGCACTTGACCGATGCCACAGACGCATATATCCTGTGCCGACATACAGTGCACGAAGAGTGAGGGACCAGAAGTTGATGGACTTGACTTTCATTCGTGCTAGTGCCGGAAGAAGTTATTAAAGAGTTTAGAGACGGGGGTGAAGCTCAGTAGTGCTACAAGCATCAACTGATGTGCTACGAAGAAAGTAGCCATGAGTGGGTGCTTGTGCTGTTGATGCACTAGGAAGTAAGCTACAGCCGGGAACACATATATTCTGCTGGGCAATATAATTATTGCAGGTCGTGGAGACTTGATTATTATTAGAGGGCGATAAAGCAACATATGAGCGTCGCTTGCCTCGGGACGTCCTTGGGCGTGAACAGCAGGGCGCCACAAAATTTTTATAGAAACTGATGGGCCGATGTGTTTTTGGATCTAGTCCGGAGCAACTAGATTTGTGCAACCAACCTTTGCATGATGCACACTGTACTGAGTGTGATCGTCTTGTATATATTTTCTTCCGACAAACGCAGCAGAACCATTCTCTTGGGCCAGGATTTGGCTCAATGCCAGCCCGGATCAAGAGAATAAGGAGCAGCCGTGCTGCAAGGGGCTGTTCCGGGGATGACAATAGGTGAGGGAATCGTGACGCGTTAGACAGGGTCACTTCGAAATGTATTGCTCTTGGCCGAGTCATTATAAAAAAACAACCCGGGTCGTTTCGGTACGAAGGGTATTGTACAGGTACAAAAACCGTTCTCGCAGAACCGGCAATACGTGAAACGTATCATCATTCGCAATGGCTCAATGTACGGTAATCGCTAGGTAGTCGATTTTCTATTCTTCTTCCACACTTACAATAGAGGTGATAGTGTTCCTAATGAACCCTACAGATGCTTGAGTAAAATTAAGAAAAAGAAATTCTAATGAACGAAATGGCTTTCACTCGGGCAAAACACTACAGGCCACGACTGAAATATTACATAAACTTTGTGTATTTTTTGCTTATTTGGTTTGCGAGGATTAATGAAAACAAATTACTATCACATTCAAATTAATTCACATACAAATTGTCAAATAATCATGTTGTCAGTACTTGGCTCACTTTTTCACTGTTTTTAGGGGACAACTTTACATAAACCAACAATCACAAGCCCAGCTGCGTAATTAATTAGGCTTATTGTGACTGTCGAAATAACAAAGACTATACATACGATGGTTATAACAAAAAATATAAGATACTACAAATTTTGTAATCTAAAGTTAAGATGCAAAAATAATCATTGGGCTAAATTACACCACCGAAATTTGCCTTGCTTTCGATGGACCGTCGTTTCGATAGTCAGAGTTATGATACCTACATTTACACTGCACCAAATGCGTCGCATTTGGCGAAGTTATTTCGAGAATATTTGTCCGCAGAATGAATTTGTTTGCCAAATTAGATGAATTTAATTTAATTTGACCCAATTTGGTGATCAATCTGCGGATGAACGGTCTCGAAAAAACTTGGCCAAAAGTGACGCATTTGTTGCAATTTAAACGTAGCTTTAGGCCAGTCGTCGATACATACCTTATAAGCTTTAGATGTATAAGTTCATACAAGTTCATGTACAAAGTACTTTTACAAATATATACAAAAATAAAAAAAGCCAAAAAATACCGTTTTATTTTTTTCGTGCGTGTCGTGTTTTAGTAATTTTTCCCCGTGCGTGTTAGTGCGTTTACACTCGCCCACCTCTAATGCATACTATCAAACAGAAATCAGTTCGTTTTTCGCATGATTTCTCATTGTAAACATTAATAAGTCAAATCTTCTTGTTAGCAACCCTAAGAAAGTCTTATTAATACAGACCGCGACGAAACAAAAATCGTTTAATAAGTCAAATCTTCTTGTTAGAAACCCCAAGAAAATCTTATTAATACAGACCTCGACAAAACAAAAATCGGTGATTAAGTCAAATCTTCTTGTTAATAAGTCAAATCTTCTTGTTAGGAACCCTAAGATCGTCTTATTAATGCATACTATCAAACCGAAATCAGTTCGTTTTTTGCATGATTTCTCTTTGTAAACATAAGTAAGTCAAATCTTCTTGTTAGGAACCTTAAGAAAATCTGTTATGCCGCGCATGCCTGCATATGTATGTACCTTTGTATGGAACCCTAATCTGTTCGTTTTTTGCAAGATTTCTCTTTGTAAACATTAATAAGATTTTCTCTACATATATAAAAAGAACTTCTTCTTGAAGAAAATCTAAAGAGATATCTTATGACTTTTGTTCTATTTTATTAGGTATTTTTGGCTCTGTGTATGTGGGGACTTCAATGTAAACCAAAGGTCGGCATTTTTTTATGAGTATGGATTGGTAAATGCGAGGGTAACTTCACTACAGTGGTGCTAAGAACAAAATTTTCGTCTCAGTTGCTTAACCGACACATAGTGTAAGTGTGAACTCTTCTTTTGACAACACACGTCAAGATGTCGGTTTGTTTACATCCTGCACGTATTAAAATGTCGCCAGAACCGAATAACAGAAAAACTGCAGTAACATAATGGATCACTTCTCTGACCTTTTAAATGGAGGAACAGAGCAACAATCCAGAGAAGCGGACGAGCCGGACCCCACAATCGAAGACGATGGAATCGAAGTTACACAAACCGACTATAACAAGGTGCGAATAGCTATATCACGGCTAAAAAACAATAAAGCGGCGGAAGCTGATGGCCTGCTCGCTGAGCTGTTCAAATGCGGTGGCGAGGAGCTGGTAAGTTGCATGCACCAGCTTTTGTGCAGAATATGGTCGGATGAATACATGCCTGAAGATTGGAATCTAAGTGTTCTCTGCCCAATCCACAAGAAGTGCGATCCCGCAAACTATCGTGCAATCAGCCTTTTGAGTATCGCATATAAGGTCCTATTGTGCGAAAGACTGAAGCCTGACGACCAGATTTTTACAATATGCCAAATCTTGGAAAAAACCGTGAGAAAAGGATCGGCATACGCCATCTCTTTGTTGATTTTAAAGCCGCCTTCGACAGCACGAAAATGAGTTGCCGATATGCCGCTATGTCTGATTTTGGCTTCCCAGCAAAACTTATCGGGCTGTGCAAAATGACGCTGAGCAACACCACCAGCTCGGTCAGAATCGGGGAAGACCTCTCCGAGCCGTTCGAAACTAAACGAGGTTTCAGGTAGGGCAACCCCCTATCGTGCGATTTCTTTAATTTGATGTTGGAGAAAATAATACAAGCGGCAGAACTTAATAGCGCTGGAACAATATATTACAAGAGCGTAAAATTGTTTGCGTATGCCGCCGATATCGACATCATTGGCCTCAACAACCGCGCCGGAACTTCTGGGTACTCCGAATTAGAAAAAGAAGCGGGAAAAATGGGTTTTGCTGATGAAAGAAGGTAAAACAAAGTACCTGCTGGCATCAAGCAAAGAGTCAGTGAATTCGCGTCTTGGTAGCCACGTGACTGTTGGCAGCCATAATATTGAGATAGTAAGGGACTTTGATAGGGAGTGCCACTAAATCCCCAAAAACAAAATACCCAGACACAAAATACCCAGCTTTTAAAAAACCCAAACAAATTAGCCGCAAAATCAAAATCCCCCAAATCCAAAATCCTTAAAACTAAAATCCCAAAACATAAAATCCCCATGTTTTGAATAAACAATGTAAAAAATTTATTCGGGGTCAAAAGTCGAATTTTTCAGTTTTTCATTTTATGAAAGTACTCAGGTAGAGCGTTTCTATTTTCTATGCTATAAACTGGAATTTTATTTTGTCGAGCGGGGCTCTCTGCTGTCTACGAGTACTCGGCTTTGAGTATGTGGAAGGGTTGCCACATATATAGGGGTGTAATGGGGTGTGGTTGCTATGTGACCTTGCCCAATCCCGACTCTTGCGCCCTCGTTCGTACACTCTGGTCAACGTGAGCTATCTAGGCTCTATGCAGAAAGAGAGGGAGCCCCAATGGGACCACTCCGGCATACTTGGTTTAAGGGCTCACCGAGGGTTGTGCGCTGGGTTTGGGACCCGCCACGTAAAAAACTTAATTCCAATGAAAACAAATTTATCAAAGCCTCGGATGAGAACCCCCTTTAATGTTGACGACCCGGCAAAACGAATTAAGGACTACAAGAAGGATATTAGGGCATGTACGTGGAATGTTCGGACCCTATCTAGGGAGCGTACCGCTGCCCGACTGGTTGATGATCTTGTGAACGCAAAGGCTGACATCACCGCCCTGCAGGAAATGACCATTATCTTGTTGCACCCAAGATACGCACACGCATCTGTGCAGCGAAGAAAATGCGCACAGTAACGGAAGAAAGTTTGACGTCGAGAAGCTGCGCGCGACAAAGATCTCGGTGTAATTTTCTACAATCAAGTCTCTTTTTCTGGTCACGTTGACTTTATTCTAAACCTTTAGATTGGACGTAATTCCTGTGACTTCAAGGATCCTATTTCTCTGAAGGCACTTTTTACGTCATTGGTTAGAAGTCGTCTGGAATATTGTTCTATTATATGGAGTTCATTCTATGAAGTGAGTTCACATAAAATTGAAGGAGTTCAAAGAGTTTTCACCAAAATTGCTCTGTGTTTGCTTCACTGGCCCGATGGCCTCCCATCGTATATTAGTAGGCGTAAATTGCTTGGCCTCCAGGCCTTGTATGACAGAAGAACTTGTATCTCACTCATGATTGCCTATAACGATATCAACGGTAATATAAACTGTTCCGATTTTGTAATTTTTTCGTTCCATACATTCCAACACGTGATCTAAGGCATACCAGACTATTTGTTGAAGCAACTCATAGAACGAATTACTCGTTAAATGAACCAATATCTAAGTCTATACACCTAGCAAATCGATATAGTGGTCTTCTTAACTTTAATAATAGCGTATTTAAATTTAAGCCTGAACTTTTCTCTATTTTTAACTAGTCTGTAAGAGAGCTTGTACTTTTTAGACCGAAATAAATAAATATATAAAATATGTAAATATATAATATATTTCCATTTTCCACTTCAATTGACACTATTTCCATTGCCCTTGTTACCTTTCACCGTATAAAAACGTATTGCGATTTATGTAAAGGGAATTTGCGTGCCGTGCTCACTATTGGGATCATTTTGTGGTGATATTGGGCTCGTTTTGGGGTTTAATTTCTGGTCATTTTGGGGCCATTTTAGTATCATTTTCGGGTCAATTTGGGATTATTTTAGGGTCTTTTGAGATCGTTTTGGGATAATTTTTGGGTTATTTTGGTATCTTTTATGACTTTAAACCAACCTTAAAATGACCCGAATATGATGAATTTCATATCAAACCCAATATGCATTGAACCCGACCCCCTCAGAATTGGATGAAATTTTGCATAGAGGTACCCACCCAAACACAACCTCATCTTTAGAAGTTGCATTTTCGAAAAATGGTGGGCGTAGCAAGGTATCGAAATATTCGAAAAATGACGATAATAGGTACTTTTAAAGTGTGATTACTACGGAATGGCTTTGCCGATTTCAAAGATCTTTATACCATTTGAAAGGTATTGAAATAAGCTTTCAATAAATATAGTTTAAAAAAACTAAAACTCACGCTTTTAGAGAGTATTGAACTAAAAAGTTGAAAATAATTTTAAAAACCCTACACAGTAGTATTGTGGAAAAAGCGTAGCCCGCTTTGTTCCATAATCTTCGTTTTTTATTTAAATTATTTTTACCTTTTTAGTGCAATATTCTTTAAAATCGTGTGTTTTCGCTCTTTAAACTATATTTATTTTTTACTTTTTAGTTAAATGCGTTATGAAGTAATCGATAAATATATTGAAGTATTATAGCCGTTTAATTAAAATAGGTGAAGTTTGGTTATTGAATGCTTTTCTTTATTGGTTACACTTTCTTTTATACAAAATTCTTACACTAATACTTACAAATTATTTACGAACAAAAACGTATACCTACATAGGTGCATATTACTAATACCTACAAACTAGAATGCATAACTCTAAAATATGCTGAGTCGACATATGGTGGCAATAAATATATTAATATGTCAGTCGAATTGGCAAACTGTCGTGGTTGATCAGTTGGGCATTGCGACTGACTTTGGCGGTGTCTTTGACCGTTTGCACAAGTGTAACAAGATCTTTGCTATGTGTGGTTTGTACTGTCTTTGCATAAACTCCCGCTGAGTTCAATGTAACTAATTTGGTAGAATGTTGTTTGTTTACATTCATATTTGTGTATACATTATTTATGAGCACATGACAATTTAAGTAAAAGGGCGGTATGTTTATGTAATGCTACACCTTCCCTCTTAAAAAAAATAGATATATATATTTGTAGTCAACTATATATATATCTATTTTACTTATTCAATGAACCGCTTGATGTCTGTTTGGGTTGACAAAATTTTAATTGTTTTAGGATCTTGTTACCATTGTTTTGTGTTTGTTTGTATACGGCTTGTGCCGTATATTAGATTGAGTAAATTGGAATGCTTATGTATATGTATTATTATTTTTTTTTTTTGTTATTATGGATGAAGTGCCATGCTTATTTTTAAAGGTTTTAAATTGGTTTAAGCCTATTCTTATGGATTACGATTCCCTTTTTGTTTTTATTGCTATCTCCTATACTATGTGGAATTAAAGTATAGTTGTTATTTTTATCAATGGTTTTAACTTTATAGTGTCCTGTATATCTATTCTCTAACTTATGGGAGGCCTCTTCTCGAACTAATACTAAATCTCCTATTTTAATTTCCGTACTATAGCTATTTTTGTCATAATTTGATTTTTGCTTTTCTTTAGCTTCTTGAATTAATTTTCTTGCTCTTTGCTGTGCTATTTGAAGTTTGTATTTTACTTCTTTGTCATGGTTATATACCGGGCTAATTTTATCTTCTTTCAAAAATTCATAACTTGGTGGTTGTTTTGCGAATATTAGTTCGAAAGGACAATAATTATGGGTTGTTATGGCGTTGTATTGTAACAATAAGCGAAATACCTGAGGTATTCATCCCAATCGTCTTTGTCACTGGATATGTATGAACGTATATATTCATTGAATGTCCGGTGACTGCGTTCTGCAGTACCCAAAGTCTGGTGATGGTACGGTGTAGAAGTTTTATGCTCAATTTTTAACAATTTACAAAGTTCCTTGAACAGGCTATTTTTGTATTCTGTGCCCACGTCTGTTAAAATTGTTTTCATTTGGCCATAAATAAGGATGAAGTGCTCTAATATGGCTTTAGCGACCGTTGTTGCATGTTTGCTAGGAACTGGAATCGCTACCAAATATTTGGTTAGATCGCATATAATGGTAATTGCATATTCGTTTCCGTTTATTGACCTTGGCAATGGACCGACTGTGTCAATTTGTACAATATCAAATGTTTTCGGAGGCGTTTCCGTAATTGTCATTGGTTCTTTGATATGTTTATTAATTTAATTTTTCTTGCAGTGGATGTAGTTCTTTACATATTTTCGTATGTCATTTTTCATATTCAGCCAGCAATATTTCTGCTTGATTTTATCAGTCATGCGATTTCTTTGATTTTCCCGGGATTTGTCACACATATAACCTCTGGGGTTAGAGGGATTGTTAACTTTTTGGGAACTTTATTTCCCATTTCCATAAATTTGCCTACTGCAGTATAATTCTTTTTAAACAATTTGTCCCCTAAGGACAACTGTACTTGTACAATTCCTAAATTGCCGGCTTCTCGTTCGAGCCTGGTAAAGAATTGTCCTAAGTCAATCTTATCCTCAACAATTAGGTTGCTTGTATCAAAACTGCTACAAATTTTCTTTCCTTTTTTGAAATATAATTTCGGAGGATTGAAAACGAGCTCGACATGTCTTTTTACTTCAAATTTATTTAGCGCTTCGTAAATTTTGGGGTTCTCTTTGTGACTTTCTTTAATTTCAATTTTATTACTGGTCTTTTTAGCTGCTGATCTTGTTGTTATATTTAATATTTTACTTGCTTCCACTGACATATGTTGTTTTGATGTTAGCTGGGGTGCACCCCACTGGAATAAAAACTTGTTTACAGTGATTTTTTCAAAAGCTGATTTAAATACCTTTCTAACAGTACAAATCTTTGAAAACGGTTCATTAGTTTGAGCGTGATATTAAGATATCAGAAAGTAACCAAGAGATGCATTTACTTAAATAAATTTTTTTTTGTTGTTGTTTACGGCCTTTGAATTATAACTTTAAAGATTTAAACGAGCTCTAGCCAATATTTGTATGTTCTTAATAAAACACGATACGTGGATTTTAGATATACATTTATTTTATGTAAATTGTCGATATTTCGACTTCACTCTGAAGTCATCATCAGGACTGGGTATGAAAACAACAAACATAAATATTGAAATCATAAAAATACACATTAGCAAAAGTACAAAACTTACGTAGTTGACTGCAACTTGTCGACTAGTGTAACCAAAAAAAATATAAATAAGTTTAAGAATAATGAAAGGCAAAGAGCAAGAAAATGTAAATAAAACAATGCCGTTATCATAAACAAAAATGAACGTAAGCAATAAGTTGACTATTGACTAGTGAGCGCCGCTCAAATGTTATCAGCTGCAGCCTGCAGGTGAGCTCTTAGGTAAACAATGTGTGATTCTGTTATCTATTGTTATTGTTGTTGTTGATCAGTTGCCTAAATGCCGAGGCAATACCAATTGTATCGGATTTGAAGTTTATGCGTTTGTCGCTCGGTGTATTGATAATATGTAGCATCTCAAGTGTGTAGCGTTTGTTGTAATTCCTCTCATGCTGTAAAATTTCCACATTTTCTAAATCGGCAGAGTGTCCAGTTTCTCTGCAATGCTGTGTTAGCGCCGTTTTGCCATCATTAGGGTTGTTACGATTTTTGATATTCGTTTTATGTCCGGAAATCCTTGTCTTTTATTTCGATTTCGTAGTCCCCACATATACTTTGTCGCATACGTGGGACCCGTCACCATTACATAGAATTTTGTATATCAAGTCCGATTTCTCATATTTATCTATTCTACTTTTGGTATTACTGAATATTTGTCGCAACGTATTAGTATATGTAAAGGCTAAATCAAATTTCTCTTTGTCGTAGATATTTGAATATTTTATTCTGTTAGACAGGCCTGACACATATGTAGTCGATTTATATATTTTATTATTTTCTGCATTTTTCTTTGTAGTGGGTTTCTTATAATGATCTCTTATAAAGTTTTTTATTTTCTGTATGGGAAATTCATTGTCTTCTAAGATGTTTGTTATTATTTTAATATTTTCTTTATGGTAAACTTCATCGCTGATCGAGAGAACTCTGTTGATAAATTTTTTGGCCGTATTAACAATTGTAGATTTTTCGTGTTTAGAGTTAAAGTTCATTAATCTACCTGCCGCAGTAGGTTTTTTATACCAATCAAAAGGTAAATGATTGTTCTTTTTTATAAAAAGTGTGTCGAGAAACGGTAGTTTTCCATCTTTCTCCACCTCAAATGTAAATTTAATACTCCTGTTATATCCATTTAAAATATTTAACAGTTCTTCTACAGCATCAGTTTTCACAACTGCGAAAAGGTCATCGACGTATTTGGTAAGCAGACGTGGTTTATGAGGGCAGTCTTCTTCAAATTGCCCCAGTAACTCTTCCATTACAATATCTGCTATGACGGGGGATGCTGGTGAACCCATGGGCATGCCGCACCGTTGTTCATAAATTTTATTATTTAATTTAAAATATCTCTTATCTTTAATACAGAAACGAACCACTTCTAAGAAAAGTTCTTTCGTAAGTGTGGTGTGGTTCTTTATCTGGTTCCACTTGGCAGCTATAATTTCTAAGGCGTGATCTACAGGAATGCTGGGAAAAAGTGAGATGACATCAAATGACACTAGGCTCTCGTCATCATTTATGTATGCATCTTTTATTTTGTTTTTAAATTCGATTGAGTCTTTTACATTATATTTGGATGATTTAGTTATGTTTGTAAGTATATTAACCACATACTTGCATAACTTGTACGAAGGGGAGTTGATAGACGAACAAATAGGTCTTAATGGAATTCATGCTTTATGAATTTTGGGCAGACCATAGGCGCATAGGACGTTCTGCTAATTAGTTTATTTTTCTCTTTTAGATCTATAACTTTGTTTTTAAACAATTTTTCTACAATCTCGTTATTTTTGTCTTGTAATTTATTAGTGGGATCCCGTTTCAATACCCTGTATGCCGAAATGTCATTTACTAAAAGTTGTAACTTCGTTTCATACTCCGACTTATCCATTAAGACGGTAACATTACCCTTATCAGCATTAAGAACCAATAAGTCTTTGTTGTTTTTTAGAGAAGTTTTTGCCGCGTGTAGGGTATTCAATATAAATTTGTCGCGCGCGCTGTTTTTGGGTTTCTTAAGATGATCCCGTATTAGTGTTGTTAGATTGTTTCTCTCAATCTCTTGCTGCTCTTTATCTTTAATAGTTTGAATGCAGTCTTCTCCGTCTGCTATAAACTTGAATAAAGGGAACCCACTGTTAGTTATTGGCAAAGAGTATTTTGGACCTAAAGAGAGGAGCCACTGAATATCTGTAGGGATCTCGGTTTTTGTCGTATTATGAAACCATTGGGGTATATTTTTAATGTTAAGAGATTGTCTATGTATGTTTTTGAGTTTCTCGATTTTTTGTGTGTGTGTTTTCATAATTGTTGTTGTAAGATTATTAAATAGAAGTTTCTCACTCTCAAAAAACGCGGTAGAATCTACTACATCGAGAGTTTGGTTTATTTTGTTGGTTAATGTGTTTACCTCTCTTTCATTTTGTTTCTTATGTTCATATTTAATTTTAATAATAAGATTCAAGAGTTTACCTTCCACTGTTTCTATAAATTTTGTGAGAGCCTTATTGATGTTGTTGGGCAATTTTTTGTTGTTGGTGTTGCAGTTTAGTACATACAAAATATTTTTGGTGGCGTTGTTTATAAATTTGGGCGTTATTCCACTTTTTCTGCAACTTACCAAAAATAATATGTAGCATCTCAAGTGTGTAGCGTTTGTTGTAATTCCTCTCATGCTGTAAAATTTCCACATTTTCTAAATCGGGAGAGTGTCCAGTTTCTCTGCAATGCTGTGTTAGCGCCGTTTTGCCATCATTACATTTTACAGCATGAGAGGAATTACAACAAACGCTACACACTTGAGATGCTACATATTATCAATACACCTAAGAGCTCACCTGCAGGCTGCAGCTGATAACATTTGAGCGGCGCTCACTAGTCTAGTCAACTTATTGCTTATGTTCATTTTTGTTTATGATAACGGCGTTGTTTTATTTACATTTTCTTGCTCTTTGCCTTTCATTATTCTTAAACTTATTTATATTTTTTTTTGGTTACACTAGTCGACAAGTTGCAGTCAACTACGTAAGTTTTGTACTTTTGCTAATGTGTATTTTTATGATTTCAATATTTATGTTTGTTCTTTTCATACCCAGTCCTGATGATGACTTCAGAGTGAAGTCGAAATATCGACAATTTCCATAAAATAAATGTATATCTAAAATCCACGTATCGTGTTTTATTAAGAACATACAAATATTGGCCTTGAGCTCGTTTAAATCTTTAAAGTTATAATTCAAAGGCCGTAAACAACAAAAATAATTATGGACCGGAGAGCACACCGCACCAACAACAACACCTACAGTCATATGAAAAACAAGTATGGTATGGAGATCAAGAGGTACACAAATCAATACCAACAAAGCACAAAATAGCTGGCTAAGTTGACACAGTCGATAAAATTTTTGGTAAGTTGCAGAAAAAGTGGAATAACACCCAAATTTATAAACAACGCCACCAAAAATATTTTGTATGTACTAAACTGCAACACCAACAACAAAAAATTGCCCAACAACATCAATAAGGCTCTCACAAAATTTATAGAAATAGTGGAAGGTAAACTCTTGAATCTTATTATTAAAATTAAATATGAACATAAGAAACAAAATGAAAGAGAGGTAAACGCATTAACCAACAAAATAAACCAAACTCTCGATGTAGTAGATTCTACCGCGTTTTTTGAGAGTGAGAAACTTCTATTTAATAATCTTACAACAACAATTATGAAAACACACACACAAAAAATCGAGAAACTCAAAAACATACATAGACAATCTCTTAACATTAAAAATATACCCCAATGGTTTCATAATACGACAAAAACCGAGATCCCTACAGATATTCAGTGGCTCCTCTCTTTAGGTCCAAAATACTCTTTGCCAATAACTAACAGTGGGTTCCCTTTATTCAAGTTTATAGCAGACGGAGAAGACTGCATTCAAACTATTAAAGATAAAGAGCAGCAAGAGATTGAGAGAAACAATCTAACAACACTAATACGGGATCATCTTAAGAAACCCAAAAACAGCGCGCGCGACAAATTTATATTGAATACCCTACACGCGGCAAAAACTTCTCTAAAAAACAACAAAGACTTATTGGTTCTTAATGCTGATAAGGGTAATGTTACCGTCTTAATGGATAAGTCGGAGTATGAAACGAAGTTACAACTTTTAGTAAATGACATTTCGGCATACAGGGTATTGACGGGATCCCACTAATAAATTAAAAGACAAAAATAACGAGATTGTAGAAAAATTGTTTAAAAACAAAGTTATAGATCTAAAAGAGAAAAATAAACTAATTAGCAGAACGTCCTATGCGCCTATATTATATGGTCTGCCCAAAATTCATAAAGCAGGAATTCCATTAAGACCTATTTGTTCGTCTATCAACTCCCCCTCGTACAAGTTATGCAAGTATGTGGTTAATATACTTACGAACATAACTAAATCATCCAAATATAATGTAAAAGACTCAATCGAATTTAAAAACAAAATAAAAGATGCATACATAAATGATGACGAGAGCCTAGTGTCATTTGATGTCATCTCACTTTTTCCCAGCATTCCTGTAGATCACGCCTTAGAAATTATAGCTGCCAAGTGGAACCAGATAAAGAACCACACCACACTTACGAAAGAACTTTTCTTAGAAGTGGTTCGTTTCTGTATTAAAGATAACAGATATTTTAAATTAAATAATAAAATTTATGAACAACGGTGCGGCATGCCCATGGGTTCACCAGCATCCCCCGTCATAGCAGATATTGTAATGGAAGAGTTACTGGGGCAATTTGAAGAAGACTGCCCTCATAAACCACGTCTGCTTACCAAATACGTCGATGACCTTTTCGCAGTTGTGAAAACTGATGCTGTAGAAGAACTGTTAAATATTTTAAATGGATATAACAGGAGTATTAAATTTACATTTGAGGTGGAGAAAGATGGAAAACTACCGTTTCTCGACACACTTTTTATAAAAAAGAACAATCAATTATCTTTTGATTGGTATAAAAAACCTACTGCGGCAGGTAGATTAATGAACTTTAACTCTAAACACGAAAAATCTATAATAGTTGATACGGCCAAAAAATTTATCAACAGAGTTCTCTCGATCAGCGATGAAGTTTACCATAAAGAAAATATTAAAATAATAACAAACATCTTAGAAGACAATGAATTTCCCATACAGAAAATAAAAAACTTTATAAGAGATCATTATAAGAAACCCACTACAAAGAAAAATGCAGAAAATAATAAAATACATAAATCGACTACATATGTGTCAGGCCTGTCTAACAGAATAAAATATTCAAATATCTACGACAAAGAGAAATTTAATTTAGCCTTTACATATACTAATACGTTGCGACAAATATTCAGTAATGCCAAAAGTAGAATAGATAAATATGAGAAATCGGACTCGATATACAAAATTCTATGTAATGGTGACGGGTCCCACGTATGCGACAAAGTATATGTGGGGACTACGAAATCGAAATTAAAGACAAGGATTTCCGGACATAAAACGAATATCAAAAATCGTAACAACCCTAATGATGGCAAAACGGCGCTAACACAGCATTGCAGAGAAACTGGACACTCTCCCGATTTAGAAAATGTGGAAATTTTACAGCATGAGAGGAATTACAACAAACGCTACACACTTGAGATGCTACATATTATCAATACACCGAGCGACAAACGCATAAACTTCAAATCCGATACAATTGGTATTGCCTCGGCATTTAGGCAACTGATCAACAACAACAATAACAATAGATAAGAGAATCACACATTGTTTACCTAAGAGCTCACCTGCAGGCTGCAGCTGATAACATTTGAGCGGCGCTCACTAGTCAATAGTCAACTTATTGCTTATGTTCATTTTTGTTTATGATAACGGCATTGTTTTATTTACATTTTCTTGCTCTCCTTTCATTATTCTTAAACTTATTTATATTTTTTTGGTTACACTAGTCGACAAGTTGCAGTCAACTACGTAAGTTTTGTACTTTTGCTAATGTGTATTTTTATGATTTCAATATTTATGTTTGTTCTTTTCATACCCAGTCCTGATGGTGACTTCAGAGTGAAGTCGAAATATCGACAATTTACATAAAATAAATGTATATCTAAAATCCACGTGTCGTGTTTTATTAAGAACATACAAATATTGGCCTTGAGCTCGTTTAAATCTTTAAAGTTATAATTCAAAGGCCGTAAACAACAAAAATAATTATGGAACGGAGAGCACACCGCACCAACAACAACACCTACAGTCATATGAAAAACAAGTATGGTATGGAGATCAAGAGGTACACAAATCAATACCAACAAAGCACAAAATAGCTGGCTAAGTTGACACAGTCGATAAAATTTTTGGTAAGTTGCAGAAAAAGTGGAATAACACCCAAATTTATAAACAACGCCACCAAAAATATTTCGTATGTACTAAACTGCAACACCAACAACAAAAAATTGCCCAACAACATCAATAAGGCTCTCACAAAATTTATAAAAATAGTGGAAGGTAAACTCTTGAATCTTATTATTAAAATTAAATATGAACATAAGAAACAAAATGAAAGAGAGGTAAACGCATTAACCAACAAAATAAACCAAACTCTCGATGTAGTAGATTCTACCGCGTTTTTTGAGAGTGAGAAACTTCTATTTAATAATCTTACAACAACAATTATGAAAACACACACACAAAAAATCGAGAAACTCAAAAACATACATAGACAATCTCTTAACATTAAAAATATACCCCAATGGTTTCATAATACGACAAAAACCGAGATCCCTACAGATATTCAGTGGCTCCTCTCTTTAGGTCCAAAATACTCTTTGCCAATAACTAACAGTGGGTTCCCTTTATTCAAGTTTATAGCAGACGGAGAAGACTGCATTCAAACTATTAAAGATAAAGAGCAGCAAGAGATTGAGAGAAACAATCTAACAACACTAATACGGGATCATCTTAAGAAACCCAAAAACAGCGCGCGCGACAAATTTATATTGAATACCCTACACGCGGCAAAAACTTCTCTAAAAAACAACAAAGACTTATTGGTTCTTAATGCTGATAAGGGTAATGTTACCGTCTTAATGGATAAGTCGGAGTATGAAACGAAGTTACAACTTTTAGTAAATGACATTTCGGCATACAGGGTATTGAAACGGGATCCCACTAATAAATTAAAAGACAAAAATAACGAGATTGTAGAAAAATTGTTTAAAAACAAAGTTATAGATCTAAAAGAGAAAAATAAACTAATTAGCAGAACGTCCTATGCGCCTAGATTATATGGTCTGCCCAAAATTCATAAAGCAGGAATTCCATTAAGACCTATTTGTTCGTCTATCAACTCCCCCTCGTACAAGTTATGCAAGTATGTGGTTAATATACTTACGAACATAACTAAATCATCCAAATATAATGTAAAAGACTCAATCGAATTTAAAAACAAAATAAAAGATGCATACATAAATGATGACGAGAGCCTAGTGTCATTTGATGTCATCTCACTTTTTCCCAGCATTCCTGTAGATCACGCCTTAGAAATTATAGCTGCCAAGTGGAACCAGATAAAGAACCACACCACACCTACGAAAGAACTTTTCTTAGAAGTGGTTCGTTTCTGTATTAAAGATAACAGATATTTTAAATTAAATAATAAAATTTATGAACAACGGTGCGGCATGCCCATGGGTTCACCAGCATCCCCCGTCATAGCAGATATTGTAATGGAAGAGTTACTGGGGCAATTTGAAGAAGACTGCCCTCATAAACCACGTCTGCTTACCAAATACGTCGATGACCTTTTCGCAGTTGTGAAAACTGATGCTGTAGAAGAACTGTTAAATATTTTAAATGGATATAACAGGAGTATTAAATTTACATTTGAGGTGGAGAAAGATGGAAAACTACCGTTTCTCGACACACTTTTTATAAAAAAGAACAATCAATTATCTTTTGATTGGTATAAAAAACCTACTGCGGCAGGTAGATTAATGAACTTTAACTCTAAACACGAAAAATCTATAATAGTTGATACGGCCAAAAAATTTATCAACAGAGTTCTCTCGATCAGCGATGAAGTTTACCATAAAGAAAATATTAAAATAATAACAAACATCTTAGAAGACAATGAATTTCCCATACAGAAAATAAAAAACTTTATAAGAGATCATTATAAGAAACCCACTACAAAGAAAAATGCAGAAAATAATAAAATACATAAATCGACTACATATGTGTCAGGCCTGTCTAACAGAATAAAATATTCAAATATCTACGACAAAGAGAAATTTAATTTAGCCTTTACATATACTAATACGTTGCGACAAATATTCAGTAATACCAAAAGTAGAATAGATAAATATGAGAAATCGGACTCGATATACAAAATTCTATGTAATGGTGACGGGTCCCACGTATGCGACAAAGTATATGTGGGGACTACGAAATCGAAATTAGAGACAAGGATTTCCGGACATAAAACGAATATAAAAAATCGTAACAACCCTAATGATGGCAAAACGGCGCTAACACAGCATTGCAGAGAAACTGGACACTCTCCCGATTTAGAAAATGTGGAAATTTTACAGCATGAGAGGAATTACAACAAACGCTACACACTTGAGATGCTACATATTATCAATACACCGAGCGACAAACGCATAAACTTCAAATCCGATACAATTGGTATTGCCTCGGCATTTAGGCAACTGATCAACAACAACAATAACAATAGATAAGAGAATCACACATTGTTTACCTAAGAGCTCACCTGCAGGCTGCAGCTGATAACATTTGAGCGGCGCTCACTAGTCAATAGTCAACTTATTGCTTATGTTCATTTTTGTTTATGATAACGGCATTGTTTTATTTACATTTTCTTGCTCTCCTTTCATTATTCTTAAACTTATTTATATTTTTTTGGTTACACTAGTCGACAAGTTGCAGTCAACTACGTAAGTTTTGTACTTTTGCTAATGTGTATTTTTATGATTTCAATATTTATGTTTGTTCTTTTCATACCCAGTCCTGATGGTGACTTCAGAGTGAAGTCGAAATATCGACAATTTACATAAAATAAATGTATATCTAAAATCCACGTATCGTGTTTTATTAGGAACATACAAATATTGGCCTAGAGCTCGTTTAAAACTTTAAATTTAAAATAAAAGAAAAAAAAAAACGCATTTTAGTTTTCAGATATGTTATAACATATATTAAATAGACCTTTCTAAACAATATTTTTTTTCAGTGTAATATAGAATCTTTACAGTATATGTTTTCAAAAGGTTATTTTTATACCTTTCTAACGGTATAAACATTTTTGATATCGGTTGATTAGTTTACCCGTGATAACAGAATATCAGAAAGTAACCAAGAGATGCATTTACTTAAATAAATTTAAAAAAAAGATATGTTATATATATTGAATAGACCATTCGCTTGATCTTTGAACTGTTTCAAATTTTATTTTAGAAAACATTTTTTTTCAGTGTACTAAAAAGTTTTTATAGTGTATTTATTTTAAAGTTTATTTCAATACCTTTCTAATGGTATGAAGATCTTTGAAATCGCTAAAGCCATTCCGTAGTAATCACACTTTAAAAGTAGCTATTTTTCGAAAATGCAATTTCGTGTGTTTGGGTAGGTAAGATGTACCTTAGAGTGGTTCACAAATATGGACTTTTTGGAAATTCTAAAATGCTACCCCCAATTATTGTTCCTTATGACAAAAAAAGAGGCTGCTATTTTTTTTTTTTTTTTTAAGGTGGTTTAGAGGTCGCGCTACTCCTTTTTATAAAAAAAAATGAGATACTTGCAATTTTAATTTCATTTTAACATGTTTTGTGTGTTGTTATTCTGTTTTCATTGGCGAATATTCCTGCAATTCAATAGCCTTCTTGGATGAGTAGAAAGGGTTTAACTCCTGAAAATATGTTTCGAAATAGAAAACGGTGCAACTAAAACGCCTACACTGATCTCATTGCGCATTGTTTTTTTGGATATATTTCGCATCTAGAATGTTTATGACATCGCTGATGTTGCTTATAGGCAACATTTTCTCTTTTCGGTTATATTTCCTACAGGGTATGTTATTTTTGCTAACGGTTTTTTTTCCAATGAAATTTGTGTTTATGAGCATTTCTGTACGAAGTTATAATTTGAAGAACTTTACAAGTGTTTAACTGCGAGGTAGTTAAAATAATGCTCAAGCGTGTGCAGAAGAAAGTGAAGAAAGTGGTTTTACAAAAGTTCATTTAAAAAAGTCACGACTCGAAATTTTTTCTAAAAAACTGAATTCTTTTATAAATAAAAGGTAAGTAAATTAAATAAAGTTTGCAAAACTTTACAAAATTGTGTATTGTTTTGTGAGGAATTTTATGAATATAATGTTGCTTATGGGCAACATTTGTCTATAGTAGCACAGGAGGAAATTATATGAATAATTAGGTATTTTTTAGAAATGCGCCCAAAAGGTCTCACAGAAATCGAAATAAAACGAATAATCAATTTCGATTGGAGTAATTCTGATGATGAAGAAGGTGACGAAGAAGAAGAGGTGTATGATTCCAATTTGGAAAGCGCCATTGAAGACTCAATTGACCAGGTACATGAGGGCTATTACTTTTATTTCTATCATATCTATCTAACTATCGTACAGGTGCGGGAAAGAGGAGAAAATGTTGAATTGAACTTGATTACCAGAATTTTAGAAGAAGATACGCATGCCGATGAAGAAGTTGATAACGAAGAGGATACAGAAAACAGCATTACGCAAAGTTTTGACAAAATCAATCTGGATAGTTTGAGATGGAGAAACAATAGCCTACCAGAATGCGATACTTTTTGGAAAGAGGAAACAATTTCTCGAGAAGTAAAAGATCCAATAAAATATTTCAATGAGTTCTTCGATGATGAAATTATAAAGAGGATTTGCAGCGAAAAAAATCTTTACTCGATGCAAACGAAAGGCGTGGTTCTTAACTGTTTACCATTCGAAATCAGACGATTCTTTGGCATACTTCTTTATTTAGGAGTAATACAAGTTCCAAATTTACGAATGGCTTGGTCTCCAAATTTCAGATTATCAGCTGTTGCAGATTCTTTATCAAGAGTACGTTTTGAGAAAATCAAAGAATCTTTTCACATAAATGATAACACTCAGCAGCCGGAACTTGGATCACCTAATTTCGACAAGCTCTATAAAATACGACCATTGCTTGATAAAATTAAAAATAAATGTAACAAAATAGATCAGGAGGAGTACCAAAGTATTGATGAACAGATGATCAAATATAAAGGGCGTCACAGTCTAAAACAATATCTCCCAATGAAGCCCAATAAGTGGGGTTTTAAAATGTTCACAAGAGCTGGAGTTTCAGGTATCGTATATGATTTTGCCCTCTATGTAGGAGAAGGAACGTGTCCATCTCTCGGCTTGGGAATCTCCTCAGATATTGTGTTGCACTTAGCTTCTAATGTTCCACAAAACAAGAACTATAAATTATTTTTTGATAATTGGTTTACCTCCATCAGTTTGATGGTTGCGTTAAAAGAAAAAGGTATTTTAGCAGCAGGAACAATAAGAAGCAATCGAATGAAAAACTGCAACCTTATGAATGAAAAAGAGCTTTTGAAGAAAGGTCGGGGAACGTACGATTTTAAATTTGAGGCAGTACATAATTTAGTTGCCTGCCGCTGGTATGACAACAAGAGCGTTCAGCTAGTCTCGAACTATATAGCTGAAAATCCAGTCTCCGAATGCAGACGCTGGTGTCGTAAAGAAAAGAAGTATATAAATATACCTAGGCCTGCTATTGTGGAGTGTTATAACAAGCATATGGGAGGCGTAGACCTAGCCGACATGTTGTTAGATTTGTATAAAATCAACCACCGTTCTAAAAAATGGTATATGCGTATTGTATACTGGTGCCTCAACACAGCCATTGTCAATAGCTGGCTGTTGTATAGAAGAGATCTGAAGAATCAAGAAGGAACAACTAAACATATGTCCTTGTTAAATTTCCAATTAACGATAGCAAGCGAGCTCCTACAAACTAATGGCGGCGAAATACCAACAGGTTATCATAACCTCTAACGAGATTTTTAGCCGAGCTTCTCTTTCCAACTTGTGGTGTGTTGCTTTTGAGTTTTCCTACAAGTTGGCGGGACCTACAGTTTTTTGCCGACTCCGAACGGCACTTGCAAAGCAAATGAATTTTTTGCTGAGAAGCTTCTCATGGCAGAAATACACCCGGAGAGTTTGCCAAACTACTGCCGAGGGGCGACCCCGTTTAGAAAAATTCTTTTTCTAAATAATTTTTGATGTTACTTTTGTCGGGCATCGAACCGCCACGACTTGGTGTAGAAGGCCGAACACTTAACCGCTACACCACGGCGGCCGCCAAGCGAGCTCCTACACGCGTCTGATAATACGGTAGTAAACCAACGCAAACGAGGTCGTCCGTCGACAACCCTTTCAAGTAAGGAATCAGATTCACCATCAGCTTCTTCATTACCATCTAATGATTCGAATACTGGATCACCAAGTCCATCATCTTCAGCAAAACGAGCATATATATCAAAACCTCCAAACTCATTGCGTCTTAGTGGAGACCACCATTGGGTGGAATGGGGAGCTAAAGGAAGGTGTCGATTATGCCAAAAAAGCATAATAATGTCAAAATGTTCCATATGTCAGGTACACTTATGTTCTAACCCTCAAAGAAATTGTTTTATTTCATACCACACATAAAATGTAATAAAAGTGTAAATGTAATATGTAATATGTAAATGTAATGTAAAATGTAATAAATGTAATATGTAATGTAAAATGTAATAAAAAGTGTAAAATGTAATAAAAGTATAATAAAAATGATATGAAGTTCTAAATTCGATATTATTCTAAAATGTACCTCCATGGCGCAATGTTGCTTATAAGCAACATCTTATAACGGTAAATCCAAAAGGGATAGAGACTTGAAATTGATATCAGTTCATATTCAAAGCTCATCTAATAATCCTATATATTAAACATATTTTTAAAAGCGGCCACTTTAATTATGACATCAAAGGGTTAAATTCAAAATGGCGGGTCCAATATGGCGGTGATTTTTTTGAAAAATAATTGGATTTTATTGAAACTTGGTACTCGGGGGTTTATGCGTTGTCTGATTACGAATCCGATATTTTCAGGGGCGTCTCCGAAATTTAAGGATGGGGGTACGTGGCTAGCGACCCCTCGACCCTCTAAAGTTTTTATTGGTCGAATTTTCGATCACAAGCGATACTAGTTCATATAAAGCGATGTCATAAATCCATCAGTGACGAGTTTCATACGGTCGAATTAGTTTTCAAAAATGCACCGCCATATTGGATCCATCATTTTGAATTTAAAAAAACCGATATCGGATTCGTAATCAGACAACGCATAAACCCCTGACTACCAAGTTTCAATAAAATCCAATTAGTTTTCAAAAAAATCACCGCCATATTGGACCCGCCATTTTGAATTTCAAAAAACTGACATCGGATTCATAATCAGCGATGTCATAAACCTTCTAGATGCGAAATATATCCAAAAAAAAATGCGCAATGAGATCAGTGTAGGCGTTTTAGTTGCGCCGTTTTCAATTTCGAAACATACTTTCAGGAGTTAAACCTTTTCTACTCATCCAAAAAGCCTATTGAATTGCAAGAATATTCGCCAACGAAAACAGAATAACAACACACAAAAACCCAAATTTTTACTGCACTTAAATATGTTAAAATGAAATTAAAATTGCAAGTATCTCATTTTTTTTATAAAAACAAGTAGCGGGACCTCTAAACGCCTTAAAAAAAAAAAAAAAAAAATAGCAGCCTCTTTTTTTGTCATTTCGGGGTAGCGTTTTAGATTTTCCAAAAAAAATTTTTTGAACCACTCTAATGTACCTCTATGCAAAATTTCATCAAATTCTGAGGGGGCCGGGTTCAAAATGTATTTTTTTTTTCAGCGTTTGATATGGAATTCCTTTCCTTTCAGGAATGGGAAATTCCAAAAGTACATTTTCCATTTCTTGTAATGTAATTGAAAAAATTCCATTACATTTTCAGATCTACCTGTACTGCTCCGCCGTCGCTAACACCAAAAATCCTCGCAATTTTGCATATGGTTGCTCCCTCTCCACTTGGGCCCAATCTATATAAAGTAATTAGAAGTTGGGTTTCTAATGCCACCTGCTTGCAAGAGCGCGGACCGTTGAATTCTTCGTCATCCTTTATTAAATCATAAATGACTTTGAACGTTGAACGGCTAACTCTTGCAATTATATTAAATCTTTTTTCGTCCAAGTTTGGCAAAACGCACACCCGTACCTCAACTCAGAAAACGCGGCCATCACTAGAACATAGCTATTGTTGTTGTAACGAGGTGTAGTTCTGCCCAGCGCGTATTTTTCCTTAACCTAAATTGTGATCAATATCTTCTAACGGGAGTCCAAGGAAACTAGCAGTTTCGATAGGGTTGGACCAAAGAGAGATGGGTGTTAGAAGAGTGGGCTTAGAATAGCAAGAAAATAAGTGATTGGTATTGTGTGGGGACGAGCCGCATGCCGGACATACATTCAGCACATCAGGGTTCAGTCTGGATATGTAGGAGTTTAACCTGCTACAATATCCAGAGCGTAATTGAGCCAGAGTGACCCTTGTCTCTCGAGGAAGATGACGCTCCTCTTCAGAAATGCCTGGTGTTGCGGCATGTAAGACATTTTTTAGCGGACAGAACGCAGAGTAATGGCCAACTGACGTAGTATGGATATACCCCAAGGCCTGCTTATGCACCTGTAGGTAGGTAGGTAGAAGTGGCTGCCGCAAAGGCACACCTAGGCCAGTAATAAAAGGCCCGTTCTGATACCACTAAACACTAGGAAAGTCAGTCCCGGGGCCCGGCCATATGGAAAATCCCAGTGCTGTCGGGACTCTAGATATAGCCGAAACCCGGGACTGACACTCCTAACCGACACCGCTACCCCTCCTCGAACCATTTTGATAACTTGATGAAGGCCATCCAGTCCTTTATGTCTAGCTCCGCGACCTGGCTTAAGCTAACCAGGAAGGGAACTCCCAGAGAGCGCCTTCTCGCTCCGCTTAAGGACGGGCAGTTGCAGATGAGGTGCTCCACCGTTTCCTCTTCCTCATACTCTTTGCAACTCCTGCAACATCGTCGGTAGGGAACGCCTAGCCTTGCTGCGTGCCTACCAATAAGGCCGTGCCCGGTTAAAACACCTATTAATATGGAGATTTCCTTCCTTTTTAGGGCGTATATGTGTCTAGATCTTTTAAGATCGCATTTTGGCCAGGTTTGCTTGGATATCCGGCACCCTGGGGCTTGTAGCCCTCTTTCGTTGGCTTCGCGGAGTGTATGCTCCTTCAGCATTAGCTTGCACCTGGCAAACGACATACCTATGCGCTCTTTATCTTGAAGAATCTGCTTGGTCGTGCCCTGCCTGGGAAGTTCGTCTGCCCTACAGGTTCCCTCAATGTCCCTGTGTCCTGGGACCCATGTGAGGTTCACGCGGTTCTGTTGGGCCATCTCTTGAAGAGATCGACGACAGCTGAGCGTCAGTTCAGAGTTGAACGAGTAAGAGCCAAGGGATTTGTTGGCCGCTTGGCTGTCGCTGAAAATACAGATATCCTGTCCGATGGTGAGTTCACCTATCCAAGTCACGGCGTCCATGATTGCTGAAACTTCAGCCTGGAAGACGCTGCAGTGATCAGGTAGTCTAAAGGAGAGTTCTAAGTCCAAATCCCTTGAGTAAACCCCTCCTCCGACTCTGCCGTCTAACTTCGAGCCGTCGGTGTATAAAAAAGTGCCGCCATTAGTAGCGGGACACCGATCTATGTTCTCCCAGTCTTCCCTGCTGGGAATGTTTATTCTAAAACAACAATCTCCGACTGTTGTGGTCGCACACAGATCTGTGCTCAGAGGGAGAAAGCTGTAAGATCTTAGAATACAGGAGTGTCCAATAGTGCTTGCGCCCCAGACGGACGATTCCCTTAGACGCACAGCCGATGCTGCTGCTGCCCGGTACCCTTCCAGATCGAGTGGCAAAAAGCCAAGAATGGCCTGGAGAGCTTCATTGGGCGTTGTTCTTAACGCCCCGCTTATACAGATCATGCTCGATCTGTGGACTTTCCCTAACAGATTTAGGTTTGTTGCCTTTCTTAGCGCAGGCCACCATACCACGACTCCATACAGCATAATTGGCTGGATTATCGCAGTGTAGATCCATCTGCAAATTTTGGGGCTGAGCCCCCATTTTTTGCCAATGGCTCTTTTACACGTGTAAAGTGCAATGCACGCTTTCCTCTGGCGCTGGATGACATTCTCCTTCCAGTTAAGCTTTCTATCTAGAACTGTGCCTAGGAATTTGGCTTTGTCAGCTAAGTTCAGGCGCACGCCATCTAGTTCTGGTAGGTTCAACGGTGGTATCTTGTACCGCCTGGTATAAAGGACAAGCTCCACCTTTCCCGGGTTGATGCTAAGTGCGCAGCGAGAGGACCATGAAGAAACTTCTCGCAGTGCTACTTGCATCAAGTCACACAGGGTTTGTGGGGATTTGCCCCTATATGCAAATGCACCTGTAGATCTCATCAAAATGTTTACGTAAATGCGACCTTACGGTCCTAGGAGGCGGAATGAGTTCAAGCAGTTGTCTACTGGGATACTGTGGTTTACAGCAATTCAGTAGGTACTGCTTGTTTAGCATTTCCCAACACCGGTAGAGAGGTTACAAGACCTAAGGTGTTCCTCCCATTTGGTTTGTTTGTATACGTTAACCAGCCGTCTTATTTCCACGTTGAGATCACCGATCTGTGGGTCTGAGGGATCGATGTTGCGTATGAGGTCCCTAACTGGTAGCATTTCCACCTCATTGTGTATATGAGATATAGGTATCATAAGCACGCACCCCGTAGCGGTTCTGAGTGCGGTGTTTTGACAGGCCTGAAGCTGATTCCAATGAACGTCTGCAAGCCCCGGCGACCATATCTTTGTCTTTAACCCAAGTACTGCCGGCTAGTGACTTAAGGATTTTGTTGCGGCTCTGAAATTTTGAGACAATTGCAGCTGAATGGGCAGCGAAAGTGTGCATGGTGTCGAAAGTCACTCCTAAGATTTTTGGGTGAGCGACAGTAGGTATTTTATGATCACCTCCATAAATTTCCAATTCCATGGCAACCTGCGCTGTTCACATCGTGAATAAGGTCGCCGAGGACTTTGTTGGCGACAATGTCAAGCTTCGGGCGGTGAAGAACTCAACTAGAGAGGGGAGATAGCCATTTGTTTTAGAGCACAGCTCATCAACGGAAGTACCAGTTGCCAATATCGTGCAATTTTCTGCGTAAGAAACAATCGTAACTTCTTCTGGTGGAGGAGGAAGCTTCGAAATATAGAAGTTAAACAATAACGGGGAAAGGACACCACCCTGTGGTACCCCTTGTTTGATCTTCCTGACTTTAGATTTTTTTGTTTCTGAACAAAACAGACGACCGACGACCACTGAGATAATTGGCAGTCCAACGTTTGAGACAGGGGGGGGAGTGACGAGTCTTCCAAAAGATTTCCTTGTATACATGTTAACATTTTGATTTTTCACTTAATTTAGGCATTCTTTTATTTTTTGCTTGATGTTTGTAATTTGTTGACAAATAACACGGTACAACAAAATTGAAGTTTTTGAAAATCCCACCAGGTTTCTCAACGGTTCCTAAAGCTCTTGGGTGCGCTGAACACGAACCTAAAGTCAGATTTTTCGGGTCACCCTAGGTTTTCTCTCCAGAGTGTAGTTTGTACAGAGATCGGTAGTTGTAAAAAAAAAGTTTAATAATTTTTCCTAATAAATAAGTAAGTGCAATTAATCTTTCTGTAGTCAAGGAACCATACTTCAATTTTCATTTTTATACAAACAAAACATGGAGGGTTAGTTAGTACAAATATCGGTAGTTGTAAAAAAAATGTATAATTAACAAGTACAACTAACTTTTCTGTAGTCAAGGAACCATAATTTCATCTTAATTTTTATATTTGACCGCGTTCAGTAGAGTGGCGCGATTTTAAAAGTGAACAAGTAAGGAAAGCTGTCTTCGGCTGTGCCGAAGGCTAAATACCGTTCATGAATAAGCGTCACGATTTTCACTGTTTGATCCCAGTACAGCCTGTGTGAATTTAAGTTAAGCTCATACCGAAATTATCGGAACTATCGATTATATGGGGGCGATGTGTTATATTGGTCCAATCTCATTGATTTTTAACATCGACATTCCACATTCTATATAACTACAGGAGTTATCTACCAAAATCCGTTTATTGGAACAATCGATTGTATGGGGGCTATGTGAAATATTTATCCCATCTCGATGATTTTCAACATCGATATTTCAGATATAAAAATAGCAATACGTCCAAAATTTCACGTTCTTACGTGTTTCATTACAGGAGTTATAGCCCAAAATCCGTTTATCGGAACGATCGATTGTATGAGAGCTATGTGAAATATTTATCCCATCTCGATAATTTTCAACATCGATATTTCAAATATAAAAATAGCAATACGTCCAAAATTTCACGTTCTTACGTGTTTCATTACAGGAGTTATAGCCCAAAATCCGTTTATCGGAACAATCGATTGTATGAGAGCTATGTGAAATATTTATCCCATCTCGATAATTTTCAACATCGATATTTCAAATATAAAAATAGCAATACTTCCAAAATTTCACGTTCCTAGGTGTTTAATTACAGGAGTTATAGCCCAAAATCTGTTTATCGGAACAATCGATTGTATGGGAGCTATGTGAAATATTTATCCCATCTCTATAATTTTCAACATCGATATTTCACATATAAAAATAGCCATACTTCCAAAATTTCACGTTCCTAGGTGTTTAATTACAGGAGTTATAGCCCAAAATCCGTTTATCGGAACAATCGATTGTATGGGAGCTATATGTAATATCGGTCCGATCTTGCTGGTTCCGACAAATGATCCCTATATTGGAAAATTGTGGCCGCATACAAAATTTCAGCCAAATATCTCAAAAACTGAGGGACTAGTTTGCGTTCAAACAGACAGGCAGACAGACCGACGGACAGACGGACATGGCTAAATCAACTCATCTCGTCATCCTGATCATTTTGGTATACTTATTGATGGGTCTATCTCTTCTTCTTCTCATACTTACAAACATCGGACCAAAGTTATAATACCACTAGCTGACCCGGCAGACGTTGTCCTGCCACAAATTTATTTCCCTGTCTGTTTCTCTTACCCGATCCCTATATCTATTTTGAACCATATCCCTATCTCCTTCATATAGGAGAAACCACGCCCCCTTTTCCTTATCCCCAGTTTTTTTTGGAGGTGTCCGGGATTGATCTTATATAACTCCTCACAAAATTTCAGTGGTCTAACCTAAATACTTCTAGAGATATGGACTATGAAGTATTTTATTCGTATGGGAGGTGCCACGCCCCCTTTATCGTTAACTCGAGTTTTTTGGGAGGTATTAGAGATCGATCACATATAAACCCTCACCAAATTTCAGTGGTCTAACATAAATACTTGCAGAGATATGGGCTATGAAATGTTTCCTTCATATAGGAGAAACCACGCCCCCTTTTTCCTTATCCCCAGTTTTTTTTGGAGGTGTCTGGGATTGATCTTATATAACTCCTCACAAAATTTCAGTGGTCTAACCTAAACACTTCCCGAGATATGGACTATGAAGTATTTCATTCGTATGGGAGGTGCCACGCCCCCTTTTTCGTTACCCTAGTTTTTTTGGAGGTGGTAGGGATCGATCTCATATAACCCTTTACCAAATTTCAGTGGTCTAACATGAATACTTCCAGAGATATCGACTAGGAAATATTTCATTTGTATGGGAGGTGCCACGCCCCCGTTTTCGTTATCCCCAGCTGTTTTGGAGGTGGTAGGGGTCGATCTCATATAATCCCTTACCAAATTTCAGTGGTCTAACATGAATACTTCCAGAGATATCGACTATGAAGTATTTCATTCGTATGGGAGGTGCCACGCCCCCTTTTTGGTTAACCCCCAGTTTTATGGGTGGGAATGGTGTTGTTATCCTATAGGTCTGTACCGATTTTCAGGTCCCTACCTTAAACCAATTTAGAGATATTCACCTTGAAGAAAAATGTTTGTATGGGAGGTGCCACGCCCCCTAATATTTTGTTCTGATTTTATAACATGACCTGCGCGTGGTAATAACAAACAAACCCCCTAAAGGAAGTATATGATTTGGTTCAGCCGTTTTCGAGTTTTAGCGTAACGGCTGAACACCATTTCATTTTTATATATATAGATTAACAACCAAAATAATTAAAGATTGTATGGGAGGTACCACGCCCCCTTTTTCGATAACCCCAAATTTTATGGGTGAGAATGGTGTTGTTATCCTATAGCTCTATACCAATTTTCATGTTCCTACCTTAAACACTTTTGAAGATATTCACCTTGAAAAATTCAGTTTGTATGGGAGGTGCCACGCCTCCTTTTCCGATTACCCCTTCTTTTATGTGTAAGAAGGCTTTTGATACCATATAGGTTAGGTTCAAGTGGCTGCCGCAGAGGCACACTTAGGCCAGTTTTGAAAGGCCCGTTGTGATACCACCAACACAAGGAAAGTCAGTCCCGGGACCCAGCCATATGGAAAATCCCTGAGTTGTTGGGATTTTCCACATAGCAGAATCCCGGGACTGACACTCCTAAACCGACACCGTTACTCCTCCTCGAACCACTTAGATGACTTTATGAAGCCCATTAATTCCTTTATGTCCATTTCCGCGATCTGGCTTAGGCTATCCAGGAACGGAACTCCCAAAAAGCGCGTTCTCGCGCCGCTTAAAGCCGGACAGTTGCAGATGAGGTGCTCCACTGTTTCCTCCTCCTCATCATCTTTGCAACTCCTGCAGCATCGTCGGTAGGGCACACCTAGCCTTTCTGCATGCCTACCAATGAGGCAGTGACCGGTTAATACCCCTATCAATATGCAGATTTCCCTCCTAGTTAGGGCATAAATGCGTCTAGACCTTTTAAGATCCCATTTTGGCCAGGTTTGTTTCGATATGCGACACCCTGGGGATAGCAGCCATCTTTCGTTGGCTTGACGGAGTGTGTGCTCCTTCAGCATTAGTTTGCATGTGGCAAACGGCATACCTAAGCGCTCTTTATCCTGAAGAACCTGCTTGGTCGTGCCCTGCCTGGCAAGCTCGTCTGCCTTACAGTTTCCCTCAATGTCCCTATGTCCCGGGACCCATATGAGGTTTACGCGGTTCTGTTGGGCCATCTCCTGAAGAGATCGACGACAGCTGAGCGTCAGTTCAGAGTTGAACGTGTATGAGCCAAGGGATTTGATGGCCGCTTGGCTATCGCTGAAAATAGCGATATCTTCTCCGATAACACGCTTGCTTAACCAGGCCGCGGCGTCCAGGATTGCCGAGACTTCCGCCTGGAAGACGCTACAATAATCAGGTAGTCTGAAGGAGAGCTCAAGGCGCAAATCCCTTGAATAAACCCCTCCTCCAACTCTGCCGTCCAACTTCGAGCCGTCGGTGTATATGGAAGTGCCACCATTTGTTTCGGGACACCAATCCGTCCTCTCCCAGTCTTCTATGCTGGGAATTTTTATTTTGAAACAGCTATCCCCGACTGTAGTAGTCGCACAACGATCTGTGCTTAGAGGGAGAAAGCTGTAAGATTCCAGAATACTGGAGTGTCCAATAGTACCCGCAGCCCAACTGGAGGTTTCTCTTAGGCGCAGAGCTGATGCCGCCGCGGACCGAAACCCTTCCAGATCAAGTGGCAAAATGCCCAGAATGACCTGGAGGGCTTCGTTGGGCGTTGTCCTTAGCGCACCGCTTATACAGATCATATTGGATCTATGGACTTTCCGCAACAGATTCAGGTATGTTGCCTTGCTCAGCGCAGGCCACCATACGACGACTCCATAAAGCATGATTGGGCGAATGATGGCCGTGTAGATCCAACTGCATACTGTAGGGCTGAGCCCCCATTTTTTGCCAATGGCTCTTTTGCATGTGTAAAGGGCGATGCAAGCTTTCTTCTGGCGCTGAAGAACATTCTCCTTCCAATTCAATTTCCTGTCCAGAACTATGCCTAGAAACTTGGCCTTATCCGACAAGCCCAGGCGCGTGCCATCTAGTTCTGGTAGGCTTAGTGGCGGTATTTTGTACCGGTTGGTGAAGAGGACAAGTTCCACCTTCCCTGGGTTGATACCAAGTCCGCAGCGAGAGGACCACGTCGAAACTTCTCGCAGTGCTACTTGCATCAGGTCACACAGAGTTTGTGGGAACTTGCCTCTGAATGCAATAGCTAAATCGTCTGCGTATGCCACTATCTTCCCGCCCCCCCAGCTTGTGTCACGTAGCAACGAGTTGACTGTGAGGTTCCATAAAAGCGGGGAAAGAACACCACCCTGGGGTGTTCCCCTTGTGACATAACGTGATAACTCAACCGTACCAAGTGAAGAAGCTATTTTCCTTCCCCTTAAAAGTTGGTCAATTAAATCAGTTAGAGGTCTATCTACGCCCAGATTAGTTAGAGCGGAGTTGATAGCCTCCGGGCTTATATTGTTGAAAGCCCCCTCAATGTCTAGGAGGGCCACGAGACAGTAGTCCTTTTCACACAGCGATTTCTCAATGACAGACACTAGGCTGTGCAGAGCGGTTTCTGTTGATTTACCCTTGGTGTATGCATGCTGATAGCTAGAGATAAGGTTGCTATCAATAGTTGTTAAGAGGTAGTCGCTTAGTATCCTCTCAAAGGTTTTTAGTACAAAGGACGAGAGACTGATCGGTCTGTAGTCTTTTGGCTCGTAGTGGGATGCCTTCCCAGCCTTAGGGATAAACACTACCGTGGCGCTTCTCCAGGAGCCCGGAATGTGGTTGAGAGCCAGGCAGGCTGTGAAGAGAAATACCAGCCATTTAGCTGATGTCTCCAACGTGTTTATAAGTTGCGCGGGGATAATCCCGTCCGGCCCGGCAGCCTTATACGGTTCAAAGCTCTTAACTGCCCACCTTACCCTTTCCTCAGTGATGGGTATATTTACTGCCAGGTTTGTTGCAGATGCTAGTGGTGCGTCATGCAGATTCCCCGGAAAATGTGTATTCAAGAGCAGCTCAAGGGTTTCCTCTTCCGTGCTGGTCCAGGATCCGTCAGGTTTTCGCAGATAGCTGATGGTTGTTTGACTTTTCGAGAGGACTCGTCTAAGTCTCGCTGTGTCGTCGAACTTTTCGACGCCAGTGCAGAAATTTCTCCACGAGGTTCTCTTCGCCTGTCTCAGAGCTTTTTTGTAGGCCCTTAGTTTAGCTTTATATTCGTGCCAATGAGGCTCAGAGCCGAAGCTCTTGGCCTTGTTAAATTGTTTCCGGCATGATATTCGGAGCGAGTCCAAATCGTAGGACCACCAATGTGGCCTGTGTTTACCGCGTGGTTTTGGCACTGGACAAGCCTGTCCTAGAGCATTTGAGAGCGCCGATGTAAATGTAGTAACAAGATCCTCCAGCTCCTCTACTGATGAGGGGGCTTGTGAGGGCAGTACTGGTAGGTCTCTGTCAAATATTTCATTGTGTAACTGCCAATCAGTGTTACGTGGATTGCGCTTCATGATTGGTTGTTCTACAATAAAGTCTAAAACCATTTCTATGTAACGGTGGTCGGAGAAAGAATGTTCTTCCAGAACCCGCCATTTTCTGACCCACTCATAAGCGCCTTCACTACAGCTAGTGAGGTCTATGACCTCCCTGCGGGTCTTAGTGATAAAAGTAGGCTCATTACCCACGTTGCAAATCACCAGGTTGGTTGTTAAGAGGTAATCAAACAGAGACTCGCCCCTGGCATTGATGTCGGAGCTCCCCCATTGGACATGGTGAGCATTAGCGTCCGCTCCAATAATAAGATTACCCGTGCAGAAATTTGACACCAGGTCTTTCACCTCCGTTTGTGGTGGGGGTTCTTCGGCGTCGTAGGGCATATAGACCGAAGCCACCGTCAGGCGGGTGCTGTCGACCGTTAGACTGATAGCGGTAATATCCCCATTGGTGTAATTAGGTAGGAGAAAGGAGTTCAACTCAGACTTGACCAGAATACACGTTCTGACTTTGCTCTCCTCGCTGGCTCGAATGAGCTTGAAGCCCTTAGTCCCCAATCCGCAGATTCTCGAGCTATTGACCAAGGGTTCTTGGATGAGGACCACATCCACGTCGCCTTTAGAAAGACGACTACTTAAAGCAGCCGAAGCTACTTTAGATTTGTGCAGATTAATCTGAAGCACCACCAACATGAGAGCGCACAGACTTCCCTGCCGTCCCCATATCGTCGAGGTTTGCCCCATCCCGGAGGTTGCCTATCAACGACGAGTTGTTCCGATTAACTGCCCGATATGGCGTTGCAGGTGTCTTGCTGTCTGTAGCGTTAGATGTTAATCGCTCAGCGTTGGCTGCTACCACCGTGCCGTCGAGGGCTTCCTCGTCCTGTAGGCTGTCCTCCATCTCCGAGTTGTTCATAGTACTATCGCCAAGGGACGTGGCGGATAACATGCTTTCCGCATCGGAATCCTCCGCTTCCTCTTCTGGTAATTCGTTTTCCGGTTCCCCCGGAGCAGCCGAGAAGGCAGCGCGCTGAGCATCACCACGATATACGTGGATAACGATCTGGCCTACGCTGTAATGTACTAGGCCATTGCACCTTTTGAGGGGCTCGATTGACTCTTTATTCATGGTGAACACCACCTGTCTGTCGGGCCCTACCGCATCCCCGACCAGATTGACACTCCAGTCATGCGTTGGCAGGGACGGATTCATTAGCCGTAGCATCCCGAGAATTCTCTCGGGTTCGTCAGGGATGGCCGGAATCCACGCCCTTGCCCTTGGACGAGCTGGAATGTCCTTCCAGTCGACGACCTCTATCTTTGCGCCCTTGTAGACTTCACCCAGCTTAGCAGCTGCTGCCTTGTACAGTGCTACGGTTTTTGCATCCTCGCATGCGAGTAATTTAATCTGACCCTGGTGCCAACCCGCATCCGTTACTCGCGCCGAACTACCCGGAAACTCTGGAGCAACATTGAGAAGAATGTTGCCGAGTTCATTTCGCACGTAACGCCACCGGTCCTTAGGGATGGCCAGACGGTCATTGCCTCGGTCAAGGACGCCTATAAGGATCCTGTCCTTGGTTACCTCAGCAAAGCTTAGTTTGCCCGCTCCAGGGGTCTTCTGATGCCGCTTGGGAGGGGGATTTAACTCCAGGTCCGATCTCTGGCGCTTGAAAGGGTTAACTTTTAACCTCTTTGGCATGAACGAATTTTGGAAATCCGGTATCACAGCTTTCGCTAGCTCTACCGATTTACTGGAATTCGGCGACAGCGATTCCTGTGGTACCCCTTCATACCTCTTCAGGATCTTTGCAGCCAATCTTTTCTCGTGGTATGTGAAGCGGCGGGGAGATGTCTCCTGGGAGTGCGGACCCGTAGTTGCCATCGCGGTCGCTCTCCTTGCCGAAATCTCAGTTGCAGCTTCCTTCTCCTTCGAAACTCCGAGGCCAGGTCGTGAGACCGCTGCCACAGACGTAAAGATACTGGTTTTCATATCAGCGGTTGATGGGAGTTTAGCATCCGCCGTTGTCCGCTTAGTTGCGTTGGCAACCGCACTGGTGCTAGCTCCCATCAAGTCAATCTTAGTCGATAGAGGGTTGGTTGACCGACTCGTAGTTGCCATCGCTGTCGATCCCCCCCTTGATTGTGGAACGGAGGTTGTCCTCCGGCGTTGTTGTTGCTTTCTCGCCTGTTCCTCCATAGCTCTCCTTTGCTGAGGAGTGAAATTTGGCGTTGTTTGTTTTTTAGTCTTATCGTTTTTATTTGGGTTATTTGAGTTCATCTTGTTCGTAGGACCCGTCGCCGGACAAGGCCAGCTTAGGGTCAAGGGAAGAGTAGGGGAAAATGTGTCGTCCGCCGCGGCAGAGCCCCGTACCGCGGTAAGGCCATGCTTACTCTCTGAGGCGACCCGGTATCAGAGAGGCTCCGTTCAAATACAGCCACGATTTGCCTCCCGGCTGCAAACGTCCAATGGGCACGGTTTCGCATAACACCCTGGATTGGGAAGATCTTTGTCGGGGGAAGATCTTTGTCGTCGCGCCAGAGAGGCTAGGCTGCTCTCGTGATGAAGTGCCGTACGGAGCTATGATCACAAGGGCAGCGTAGCCCTGTGGCTATCGACTTAAGACCTCGTACCGCGGCAAGGTATCCACCCTTCACGAGGGTTGATACCATATAGGTCTATACCAATTTTCAGGTCCCTACCTTGAACCCTTTAACAGATATTCTGCTTAAAAAATTTAGTTTGTATGGGAGGTACCACGCCCCCTTATTGGATAACCCCAAGTTTTATGGGTGAGAATGGTGTTGTTATCCTATAGCTCTATACCAATTTTCATGTTCCTACCTTAAACTCTTTTGAAGATATTCAACTTGAAAAATTCAGTTTGTATGGGAGGTGCCACGCCCCCTTAATATTTTGTTCTGATTTTAAGACATGACCTGCGCGTGGTAATAACAAACAAATCCCCCAAAGGAAGTATTTCATTTGGTTCAGCCGTTTTCGAGTTTTAGCGTTACAATGATACACCATTTCATTTTTATATATATAGATTTCATGTTCATGAAAGGTATAAAAATCGCCATCGCGGAAACTGTTCTAGGGGTCATTTTAAGCAACTTTGCTGATAGTTTGGTCTAAAGTTGGGTTGGAACCTCCGGAAATCGCGTTGAAGTTTCATGGTTAGATAATGAAAATTTTTGTATGCCACCTATCTCGCTGTGTGGCAGCCTTAAGTTGTAGTTCTAGTCAAGCACACAAAAACTACACAGCGAGAATTTCAAATACATGGTCAACTTCTAATTATAGTAAGCTGCTCGATGCATCAATTTGGCCATCGGATGTTAAAATTAGGCCGTTTCGTTTTTTTCCAAAAGTTGTAACTCAAGAGGACAACTCGTAAACGCGCAATCAGAAAACATCGATCATTCACGTATTTCAGTTACGAATGATAAAGCTCGTTTGTCGAAGAGCACATTATCAATATATTTTCAAAATATTTCAGGCATGAGAACTAAAGCCTCTGCTATTTACGCTGCTTCGACAAGTGAGGACTATGACCTAATAGTTCTAGTGGAGACGTGGTTAACTGCTGACTTTTTCGATTATGAATTCTTTGATAATAATTTGTACACTGTTTTTCGCAAAGATCGAGATAGCCTAAGTACTGGTCTATCTCGAGGAGGCGGAGTTCTAATAGCTGTAAGGAAAGACTTACTGACTTCCGTTGTTCCTCTATATATTGATGATAGTTTTATTGATCAATTAATCATTTGTATTAAAGCTAAATCAGAAAGCCTATTTATAAGCGTATCCTATATACCACCTAATAGTTCCGACAAATTATATGAAGATCATGTTGATAATATAATGCATGTTTCGAGGTCTAACTCGGATTCTCACTTTTGCGTATTAGGGGATTTTAATTTAAGTAAAATCATCTGGAGTTATCTTCCAGGTGAGAATACTCTCATACCAACCAATGTTAATTACGCTAATGAAATGTACGTAGTTGATAGTTTTTATAGTTTGCAATTAGTTCAGATCAATAATTTTGTAAATTCGTTACATAAAATCTTAGACCTTATTTTTGTAAGCAATGGCCTTAATTTTAATTTGATTCAGTTATCCGCTACTGATAAGCATCACGTACCACTGATATTGGAACTTGAATTTTATGAGTTTGGAAATATTTTATTTGATAATGATGCTGGTTTCAATTACAGTCGTTGTGATTTTGCCTTGATTAATAATTTGATATTGAATATAGATTGGCAATCTCTTTTTCGTGACCGTGATCTCGCTGATTGCTTTGAATTATTTAAAAGTAATGTCTTGGAAATTGCTAACAATAATATTCCTCGTTTCCCGACAAGAGTGTATTCTATATAATCGATATATCCTTAATTTTGAAAATACTATTAAATGTAATCCTAAATCGTTTTGGAATTTATTCGTTCCAAGCAATCGGTTTCCACTATTCCGTACTCTGTGTCTTACCGAGGCAGAAATTCATCATCAACTAATGAGTCTGCTAATTTGTTCGCTGAGTTTTTTAAAGAAAATTTTTCCACTGATGATTTTTGGATCGATGATGGGGCTACGTTAAACAATATAACGTCTTGTTTTAACCAATACCAACAGCTCCGTCAGAATCGGGAAGGACCTCTCTGAGCCATTTGAAACCAAACGAGGCTTCAGACAGGGCGACTCCCTTTCGTGCGATTTCTTCAATCTGATGCTGGAGAAGATACTTCGAGCAGCAGAGCTAAACCGCAATGGTACAATCTTTTACAAGAGCGTGCAATTGCTGGCGTATGCCGATGATATTGATATCATTGGCCTTAACAACCGCGCCGTAAGCGCTGCCTTCTCTGGACTGGATAAGGAAGCGAAAAAAGGGGGTCTTGCCGTGAACGAGGACAAGACGAAGTATTTGCTGTCATCAAAGAAAGAATCGGCGCACCTGCGCCTTGGCAGCCATGTCACTGTTGATAGTTACAAATTTGAAACTGTGAGGGACTTCGTCTATTTGGGAACCAGTATTAACACCGAAAATAATATCAGTCTAGAAATCCAGCGGAGAATCACTCTTGCCAACAAGTGCTACTTTGGACTGTGTAGGCAATTGAGAAGTAAAGTCCTCTCTCGAAGAACAAAGATCACGCTCTATAAGTCTCTCATTATACCTGTCCTGATGTATGGCTCAGATTCATGGACAATGTCAAGAGAAGATGAGATGGCCCTTGGAGTATTTGAGAGAAAAGTTCTCCGGAAGATTTATGGTCCTTCCCGTGATGCCAACGGCGAGTATCGAAGGAAATTTAACGATGAGCTGTACGAGCTCTACGCAGATCTGACCATAGTCCAGCGAATTAAAGCCCAAAGCCTCCGCTGGCTGGGCCATGTTATGCGAATGGACAAAGAAGCTCCAGCACAGAAGGTTTTCCTATCGTCGCCTGAATTCGGCAGCAGAGGAAGGGGGAGGCCTCGACTGAGATGGAAACAACAGGTGGAGGATGACTTGAACTCCCTTGGGGTTTCCAATTGGCGTCAGTTATCGCTAAAAAGGAATGACTGGCGTGCTTTGATATGCAACGGCCAAAATCGCTTAGGCGGTTAAGCGCCAATAAATGATGATGATGAATGTGTAACCTCTATTGCAAAGCCTCTGTTGCATATATTTAATTTATCACTTAAGTCAGGAATTTTTTTAAATGATTGGAAAACTACTTTTATTCAACCTATCCATAAGAGTGGTAAGAAAATTGATGTTGCAAACTATCGTCCAATATCGAAGATTCCAGTTATTTCAAAACTTTTTGAGAAGATAGTAATGGCTAAATTATCATCTTTGGTTAACCGATTTATTTGCCCAAATCAGCATGGGTTTGTTTCTGGACGGTCCACTGGTTCCAATCTCGTTGTTTTTACCAATTATTGCATCTCGTCATTCACAGATGGGTGTCAGGTCGACTGCATCTATACTGATATATCGAAAGCGTTCGATAGAGTTTCTCCCAGAGTTTTATTAGCAAAGCTACAAAAATTGGGCTTCCATTCAACATTTTTACAATGGATAGAATCATATTTATCTAACAGAGTTAACTTTGTAGTTTTAGATAATATAAGATCATGTCCGTACGTGGCAACCTCAGGTGTTCCGCAGGGTAGCATCCTTGGCCCGCTTTTTTTCATTTTATTTATAAATGATGTAAGTGCATGCTTTAAGCAATGTAGCTATCTTCTGTATGCTGATGACTTAAAAGTATTTTTTAAAATTAAGAATGAGTCTGATGTTCGCGTACTTCAGTCGGAAGTAAATAATTTTTATGAGTGGTGCCACACAAATAGGCTAACTCTTAATGCCGATAAATGCTATTGTGCTACGTACTCTAAGTTGAATAATAATTTAATTTCAACCTATTATGTCTCTGGTGTGCCTTTGGTTAGGGTGTATAAAATTCGGGATTTAGGTATTGTATTTGATTCTTCATTTACTTTTGCTGAACATCTCAATTTTATAATTCCTAAAGCATATTCGTTATTGGAGTTCATAAAAAGAAATGGTTCTGAATTTAAGGATCCATATACTAAAAAACTATTATACAATACCTTTGTTCGCTCAAGGCTCGAATATGGATCAATAATCTGGAGTCCGTGTTATGAGGTGCATAGTAAGAGACTTGAACGGGTGCAAAGAATTTTTATGAAATTTTGCTTGTCCGAATTTAATTTCGATTTGCCGATTCCGTCATACATTTCTCGGTGTAAATTAATTCATCTTGATACTTTAGAGAATAGAAGGGTAATCTCGTCAATTTTATTTATTTATGATATTGTGAATGGCAATATTGACTGTCCGGATCTTCTAGCATCCTTGAACTTTCATGTGCCATCGAGGAACTTGCGTCAGCATACTATGTTTGCAATTGAACACTTTAGAACTAATTACGCGCGCAATGGGCCTATCACACGTGCTCTAGTTGTTATAAATGCAATTTAATAATAATCATTGTATTGATTTCTCTATATCCCGGCCTTGCTTCAAAAATTTGTTAGTCTCTATACTAAGCTAAATAGTTTTAAGTTAAATTGCCTAGAAATATTGCTGGTTTATAAAACACTTTTGTTTAATGTAGTCTGTAAGATTCTTGTAAATCATAGACTGAATAAAGAAATATGAAATATGAAATTTAAAACATCTGCAATTCAATTCAATTCAATTTTTTTTAATATAACATGTAGTACAAAATAAGTCTATTAGAAGTATTTAAAAGTACTTCAACTTTAACATATTTTACATATAAAGATTATCTAAATCTAAAATAGTTAAATATTAAAATAAATTACTCAGAATAACTTAATAACTATCAATAGAAAAGGTAGTGTCGTTAAATGAAAAGAGAGATAAAAGAGAGAGGAAAAAAGCAAGAATAAGAAGAAAGAGGAAAATAATGTACTTTTAACCTTATTGCCTTAACATAGTGACGATTATAATGTTTTAAAGTATTGATATATTTTTGCCTTATAGTTGTATCCACTTAATCCAGCTTTTATGGACTCAGGGATTGAATTCCACAATCTAACGGCGCCAATGAAAAATAATCTAGATGAGGTTAGGTATTTATGAAATGATACGAGCTGCTGTGATGTCTCAGTGATCTCACTGGTTTCAACTTTTGATATAGATAATTTGTTGTCATCCACGTTAGTAAACTGTACATAAAAATACAACTCCTGGTACGGGGCTAGCGACCCCTCGACCCTCTAAAGTTTTTATTGGTCGAATTTTCGATCACAAGCGATACTAGTTCATATAAATCGATGTCATAAATCAGTGACGAGTTTCACACAGTTGAATTAGTTTTCAAAAATGCACCGCCATATTGGATCCACCATTTTGAATTTAAAAAAACCGATATCTGATTCGTAATCAGACAACGCATAAACCCCTGACTACCAAGTTTCAATAAAATCCAAATAGTTTTCAAAAAAATCACCGCCATTTTGGACCCGCCATTTTGAATTAAAAAAAACTGACATCGGATTCATAATCAGCGATGTCATAAACCTTCTAGATGCGAAATATATCCAAAAAACCAATGCGCAATGCTATCAGTGTAGGCGTTTTAGTTGCGCCGTTTTCAATTTCGAAACATACTTTCAGGAGTTAAACCCTTTCTACTCATCCAAAAAGCCTATTGAATTGCAAGAATATTCGCCAACGAAAAAGAATAACAACACACAAAAACCCAAATTTTTACTGCACTTAAACATGTTAAAATGAAATTAAAATTGCAAGTATCTCATTTTTTTTTTATAAAAACGAGTAGCGCGACCTCTAAAGCACCTTTAAAAAAAACAAAAAAATAGCAGCCTCCTTTTTTGTCACAAGGAACCATATTTCGGGGTAGCGTTTTAGATTTCCAAAAAAAAAAATTTTTGAACCACTCTAATGTACCTCTATGCAAAATTTCATCAAATTCTGAGGGGGCCGGGTTCAAAAGGTATTTTTTTTCAGCGTTTGATATGGAATTCCATTCCTTTGAGGAATGGGAAATTCCAAAAGTACATTTTCCATTCCTTGTAATGTAATTGAAAAAATTCCATTACATTTTCAGATCTACCTGTATTGCTCCGCCGTCGCTAACACCAAAAATCCTCGCAATTTTGCATATGGTTGCTCCCTCTCCACTTGGGCCCAATCTATATAAAGTAATTAGAAGTTGGGTTTCTAATGCCACCTGCTTGCAAGAGCGCGGACCGTTGAATTCTTCGTCATCCTTTATCAAATCATAAATGACTTTGAACGTTGAACGGCTAACTCTTGCAATTATATTAAATCTTTTTTCGTCCAAGTTTGGCAAAACGCACACCCGTACCTCAACTCACTAGAACATAGCTATTGTTGTTGTCATCAATATCTTCTAACGGGAGTCCAAGGAAACTAGCAGTTTCGATAGGGTTGGACCAAAGAGAGATGGGTGTTAGAAGAGTGGGCTCAGAAGAGCAAGAAAATAAGTGATTGGTATTGTGTGGGGACGAGCCGCATGCCGGACATACATTCAGCACATCAGGGTTCAGTCTGGATATGTAGGAGTTTAACCTGCTACAATATCCAGAGCGTAATTGAGCCAGAGTGACCCTTGTCTCTCGAGGAAGATGACGCTCCTCTTCAGAAATGCCTGGTGTTGCGGCATGTAAGACATTGTTTAGCGGACAGAGCGCAGAGTAATGGCTAACTGACGTAGTATGGATATGCCCCAAGGCCTGCTTATGCACCTGTAGATCAAACGGCGTTGTTATATAATGCCGGATCTCATCAAAATGTTTACGTAAATGCGACCTTATGATCCTAGGAGGCGGAATGAGTTCAAGCAGTTGTCTACTGGGATACTGTGGTTTACAGCAATTCAGTAGGTACTGCTTGTTTAGCATTTCCCTACACCGGTAGAGAGGTTACATGACCTAAGGTGTTCCTCCCATTTGGTTTGTTTGTGTACGTTAACCACCTCATTGTGTATATGAGATATAGGTGACATAAGCACGCACCCGGTTCTGAGTGCGGTGTTTTGACAGGCCTGAAGCTGATTCCAATGAACGTCTGTAAGCCCCGGCGACCATATCGGCGACGCATAGTTCAGGATCGGCCGACCAATTGCCTTGTAAGTTACCAACAACGTTTCTTTGTCTTTAACCCAAGTACTGCCGGCTAGTGACTTAAGGATTCTGTTGCGGCTCTGTAATTTTGAGACAATTGCAGCTGAATTGGCAGCGAAAGTGTGCATGGTGTGGAAAGTCACTCCTAAGATTTTTGGGTGAGCGACAGTAGGTATTTTATGACCACCTCCATAAATTTCTAATTCCATGCCAACCTGCGCTGTCCACATCGTGAATAAGGTCGCCGAGGACTTTGTTGGCGACAATGTCAAGCTTCGGGCGGTGAAGAACTCAACTAGAGAGGGGAGATAGCCATTTGTTTTAGATCACAGCTCATCAACGGAAGTACCAGTTGCCAATATCGTGCAATTTTCAGCGTAAGAAACAATCGTAACTTCTTCTGGTGGAGGAGGAAGCTTCGAAATATAGAAGTTAAACAATAACGGGAAAAGGACACCACCCTGTGGTACCCCTTGTTTGATCTTCCTGACTTTAGATTTTTTGTTTCTGAACAAAACAGACGACCGACGACCACTGAGATAATTGGCGGTCCAACGCTTGAGACAGGGGGGGAGTGACGAGTCTTCCAAATCGGATACAAGCTGCCCATGATTTACTGTGTCAAAAGCTTGACTCAAATCGAGTGCAACTAGAACCGTCCTGTCATTAGCTCTGTTTTGATTTAGACCATAGATAGGCAAAAGTACCCCCATACGGGTATTACGCTCTTCACACGTATTCTTATGCTCTTCATTTCAGTTGCTGTTGAGAGCGAAAAATCAATTGAGCCACAGTGGCGTTAGAACAGAATTTGCATGCTAGTTGCGTTTCAGCAAGCAAAGAGATGACACGTATCGTCGCTTTGCTTTTATTTTTTATGCAATAGTAAATTATGCGCTATTTAATGAATGAAAGCATTTAGGGCAATTCTAAATAATTTTTCAGTGCGAGTGAGAAAATCCGCAAAATGAAAAATTGTTTAGAATTGCACTAATTATTTTACCATTTCAGCTACTTTCCCTAAAATGTATCGCAAAAAGAAAATTTAACCATTTTGAAAAAAAATAAAATAGGAACTTTATTTAATTATTGAGTAAATAAATGATAGATAAATGAGGGAAGAGGTAAGGAAAGAAGATGAATAGAAAGTGAAAGAAAGAAAACCTTAACCCATTCTTTATACTTTTGTAAAAGTATATTCTTTTTTTCCCAAAAAATATTTTCCCTTTCGACACCTTCATACTTATCAAAATCTTTATGAAAAGGATTATAATGTCTCTTAATATTATATCCCCCCCTATATATAGAAGCGTAACATAAGAGACATTGCATTTTCCCAAAGGCATCTGAAATCATGAAAAAATGTTTGTCAGTCATTTTTAGTCGCGCATAAATATTATCATACAAATTTGCGTCAAAGCGATCACGTTGTTACTTCCTTGCTGTCGGTTAAGCAACTGACGCGAACATTTTGTTGTTAGTACCACTGTAGCGAAGTTACTCTCGCATTTACCAATACAGCCTCACAAAAAAAATGCCTACCTATGATTTAGACCGTCAGTTATCTGAGTGTTTATGACATTTAGAGCAGATGTTGTGCTCCTACCTTTCCTGAAACCATGTTGGTGCTCGGCTAACATCAAGCGTGATGTGTAGAGCGGGAGTAAGACCGCCTCAAGTGTCTTTACTACTGGCGAGAGGAGTGATATCGGACGATATGACTCCCCAACGTTGGCTGGCTTGCCAGGCTTTAGTAGTGGGATCACAGTTGCCGGCTTCCATTTGTCGGGTATGCCAGATGTGATGAAAGACAGATTAAAGACGGCAGTTAGGTATTTAACTCCTACTGCGCCGATGTGTTTGGGGTGCACCATGGCTATGCCATCAGGACAATTAGGGCAATTATAAATATTCTCCCGGAATTTTTCTCTTTAGGAATTTTGTATTATTTTGCAAAAATTCCTTTAATTCCTTTCTCAAGGGAAAATATCAAGTATTGGAAATCATCTCTTTTGGCAATTGACATGATATTGCGAGATTTTAATTTAATTTAAGTCATTAAATTAGTAAATAATTTTTGGGAGTGGGAACAAAATCCGTGCGGAATTTTATTTAGAATTACCCTGTATTTGTAGTTTTAGTAAAGCACGCAAAAAATTCACAGCGAGATTTTCAGAAACATGGCCAACATCTGGCAATATAGGGCGAAAACCCCCTTTTCATTGTTTGATGCATACTTTACCAAACACACTGAAAGTTGGTTTAGTTTGTGGGTATGGCACAGTGTGACAAAAAATTAAATTGGAACTACATATGTATTTTTATCGAAGCCTACATATCACACGTTCTGTTTTAAAGAGATGTAAATCAAAATTTTCGTTTTTCCGTAATTTATGATAAACGTAAATAGCCGACTGCCCTTTGAATTTAAATTTTATTATGGAATTCTATGAAAAAAAAAAAATTTTTTTTGCGTTTTCCAAAATACTTAAATTTTTAATTACATCTATTACAATTAGTTAAGCTATGAGGGATTAAGGGTCACTTACGTGGACTTCCGATGCTGCAGTGGACTAGGCTGATGTTCGATTACCTGACCTGGACGGGTACTGGGATGCTGGAATAGTCTGCTGACCGTTGGTTGATTGGACCTGGAACCTACTGGTTGAAACTTCGACCAAATTCAATACAACACACTTCAAATGCTGGGTTTCTTGGCACTTTATTTAATATTGATTTTCACTTTAAAATTTAGATATTGTAAATTAGTTGATAACGTTATTCGCGGGAGCACAATATAAAAAAGCAACAGTTGAATAACAATAATACACAAAGCAATGATGATTGTCCACTTGACAGCTGGTATGGTGAGGTTTACGCGTGGTTGCCATCCGTACCAAATATAACTTGTCGGCCGTAGGGGGAATTCACAGATTAGAGATTTAGGAAATATTATTAAACTGAGAGTTATGGGTTTGAAATCAGGACGGGTGGCTGCTATGTCGCGTAAACATTCTGCCCCGCCTAGGCGTACCTAGCGCCTAGTATATGTTGTAACTCCTTCAGGGAGAGGGAAGAGCTTTGTGGACTGTATTTATTTACGTAGATGGGAGTGGGCACTGGAGGCCCTCGTCATTCTCAGAGAGAAAACAGAGTTTTGTAGAGAACTCTTCGAAAGTGAATGTATGAGTTCCGGAGACCTTTTTCAAGTGGGTTTTAAAACTTTTGACAGCGGATTCCCATAATCCGCCCATGTGGGGTGCACCGGGGGGTATAAATTTCCAGTTAATGCCTTTCGGGGCATACTATTGGACAACGTCTGATGAGACCTCCTGCAGGAAAGAGATGAATTCCTTCTCGGTAGCACGTTTGGCTTCAATGAAAGTTTTGCCATTGTCGCTCATCATCTAGTTCGGATATCCGCGGCGTCCTACGAAGCGGGCAAAGGCGGCGAGAAATGCTTTGCTGGTGAGGTCCGAGCACAGTTCCAAGTGAACCGCCTTTGTGGTGAAACACACGAAGACAGCTACGTAGCCTTTGATGAGCGTTGAAGATCGTAGCATCGAGGCCTTTATCTGAAAAGGTCCAGCGAAGTCGACACCTGTCGTGGTAAAGGGAGGAGCAAACGTGCATCGTTCGGGGGGTAAGGCTGACATGATTTGCGAGCGCGTTTTTTGCCTATGAGTGACGCAAACCTTGCACTGGAATATGCACTTTTTTATAAGGGGTTTGAGACGGGCAATATAGAACTCCTGCCTTATAATTTGCTGCATGAGGCGAGCTTCTGCATGCAAAAATAGCTCATGGATATATCGAATGTATAGCGTAGCGAGACAAGATTATTCGGGAATGATGAGGGGATGACGCTCGTTGTAGGTGAGGGCTGCATGTTCTAATCGACCGTTGCCCCGAATGATTCCGCTTTTATCCAGAAAGGGGTTAAGTTGTTGTTGAACTCCGCCTTCCAATGGGATTCGCATTCTCGAGGCATGTTCTTTCAGGAGCATAGTTACGGGTTTGGGTCATGATGATCAGTCGATGTTTTGCTCTTTTGAGTTCGGCGTGGTACAGCGATGGTTCGACGGGGTCATGGATCCCTCTGGCTGAGTCCTTGGACCGGCGTATAAACCGGAGAACGTACGCTATCACTCTTAAGGCGCGGGGGTAGGAGGAAAACCGATCGAGTATATCCTCGGTCTCTTCGGTGGCGTGTAATGCCTCTATTCGGCGAAGTTCGGGTGGTTCGATGTTTCGAATCGTTGGTTGTGGCCAATCTTCGGGGGGTTTGGAGAGCCACTCTGCACCGTTCCACCAGAGTTGTGAGTTAGCGAGCTCGACGGGAGTACAGTCTCTGGTACCCATATCTGCCGGGTTATCCTTACTGCGCACGTGCCGCCAGGGAACATTGCCCACGAGATCTATGATCTGCGCTGTTCGGTTGGAGACATATGTTTTCCAGGAGTGGGGGGGCTTTTCGAGCCAGGCCAACACAATTTCCGAGTCAGACCACATGGTTAATTTCTTTGGACCGAGATTAAGATGGGATTGAACTACTGCGACTAATTTGAGGTGGGAGAAAACTTGAGCGCCGACAGTAGTTCTTAATTAGAGATTCGCGTAATAAGCCTTTTCAGAGGCGTCGGAGAATCCATGGTGCTCGACATGTTGATCGGGGGCGAAATTAATCCATCGGGGTATTTGAATGGCTGAGATTGTTTCGAGATTTTTCGCGAATTGCGTCCATTTGACCAGGCGTATAGGCTTGACCTGTTCATCCCAGGCGGTTCCGTCTAGCCATAGTTCCTGCATGAGTATTTTCGCTTGTATCATAATGGGCGTTAGCCACCGTGCCGGGTCGAAAAGTTTCGCAATGGAGGAGAGTATTTGTCTCTTGGTGGAGGCTGAAGAAGCGGGATTTGAGTCGACTGTGTAGGAGAATATGTCTGAGAGCGCGTTCCACTGAATTCCGAGAGTTATGGCGATACTACTTTTTTCGAATTCGAGAAAGTCGGTTTCAAGTAAGTCCGCTTTGGGGATATTTTGCAGAATTTCCGGATGGTTTGCGGTGATCTTTTTTAATGGGAAGCCGGCAGAGTTCAGAGATTCTATAACTTCATATAGTGCTTGTTCGGCTGATTGAAGATCATGGCTCCCGGATAAAATGTCGTCTACATAAGTTTCGGACTTAAGTATAGGGGCTGCCATCGGGTGGGATTGGGATACGTCTTTTGCGAGCTCATGAAGAGTACGTATGGCCAGGTATGGCGCACAATTGTCCTTGAGTGAACCGTTTTCGGGAGTTCGAAATATGATTCTTTGGAAGTCTCGGTCATCGGGGTGTAGGACAATTTGACGGTACATTTTTTCCACATCACCATTGAATACGTATTTATACGTTCGCCATTTCAGTAGCATGAGTTTGAGATCGGGCTGGAGGGTTGGTCCGGTTCATAGCCGTCATTTAGGGAGTGACCGGAACTAGATTTTTTAGAGGCGTTAAATACAACCGGGACTTTTGTCGTTTTATTTTCTGGTTTTACTACCGCGTGATGAGGGAGATAAAAGGAGTAGTATTTACCTTGAGAGACCACTTCTCTCGGGCTGCATTCTTCCATGTGGTTGAGGGACAGGTATTCTTCGAGAACTTTGTCGTATTGGGGTTTGAGATCGCTCTTTTTTCGAAAAGTGCGTTCCATGCCGACGCATTGTCGTAGGGCTGCAGTTCAGGAATGACGTAATCCGATATCGTTCGGAAATGATGGTTTGAATGGGAGACGAACCATATATCGACCGTCAGCAGTTCGGGTGGTTGTGTTTTTGTAAAAATCTTCGCACATTTGATCTTCGGGACTTTCCAATCGAGGTCTGGGTACCTCTTCGATTTCCCAAAACTGCTTTAGTTGTTCATCAAGCTGGGCATTGGAGATTTCATACGCTTGGGTTGAGTAAGCTGTTAGTTTTTCGGGGGTTTGACCACTTACAATCCAGCCAAATATAGTGTTTTGGGCTAGCAGTGTGAGGGAGATTTTCTCAATGCCATTAAGCATTATTTGCGGGATGAGATCGCTGCCTAGTACTAAGTCAATTTGGGATGGGTTCTGACAGTTTTGGTCCGACAGCTTAAGATGAGACCATTTTGAGCGTTGGGAGAAGTCTAGTGAGGCTAGGTAACACTATGGCTTGGGCTTTAATTTTAATTTGACTGTCATTTGAGACGAGTGTTAGGGAACAGAGCTTATTTGAGGTTTGAACGACTCCGCCTCCCATGCCCGATATTTCAAATAGGGAGTCGGTATACGGAAGGCCTAACTTGCTCTGGCCTTTGGACGATATGAAGCTTCTTTCAGACCCTTGGTCCACAAGGGCTCTCAGCTTGAATATTTCTCCTTTGTGTTCCACGGAGACTATTGCTGTGGGAAGGATTGTGGTGCTGTCATTCTCTGAGTGCAGTGACTGTATCTGCTCTGCGTTTGAAATTGAGGGGTTCTCTTCAGGAGATGAGGCGCTGCTGGGGTCCTGTCCACTGCTTCCTCCGATCGTTGCCACTTGGGATGTGGTTCTGCTTACTCCGGCTGTGTTATTTGGGGCTGCGTTATCGTGCAGGGTAGAATTTTGTCGATCTTGGCAATAGAGACACGTTCTGGTACTGGAACAATTTTCTAGCAAGTGGGATTGAGATAAGCAATTCTCGCATAGATTATTTTCACTCACGTATTTTTTCCGTTCTGGTATTGAGTGTTTTTTGTACCGCAAACAGCTTTGGAGAGTGTGGGACGACTGTTTGCATAGTTTGCAAGCATACATTTTTTGGTGCTCTGTGGCATGGGCATTCGTTCGTGTTAGGGAGTTGTTGCTGCAGTTCGTTTGGGATTGACCTGGTCTAAACTGGTGCTTATTCTGAGTTTGGGGCGGTCTTGAGTAGTTTTGGGGTGTTGGAGTGAAACGGGGTTTGGCTGGGCGCCATTGGTCCACCCTGTTCACTATCTCATACCGAGTAGTCAGAAATTGGTCCATTTGGGACCAGTTAGGGAGGTCTCTTCTGGAGCTTAATGATTGCTCCCATAGCGCAACTGTGCTTTCAAGGAGTTTTGAGGTCACTATGTAAATTAATATGGGATCCCAGCTCTCTGTGGAGACTTGTTGAGTTGCTAGTATTTGCAGACAGTTATTTACAGAGGACTGCAGTCTTTGGATGTCCTCACTTTTTTCCGCTGGAATTGCTTTTAAGTTCATGAGAACGCGGATTTGGTTATCTACTAGGACTCTCTTGTTCTCATATCGGGACTTTAGTGCTTCCCATGCTAGGGCAAAGTTGTCATCACTCAATGGGAATTGTTTTACAATTTGGCCTGCCTTGCCTTGAGTTTTGTGTCTGAGATGGTATAATTTTTGGGCGTTGGAGAGTTTCGAGTGGTTGGTATAGACCGCAGTGAACATGTCGCGGAAAGATGGCCATTGATCATACCCTCCGTAAAATATTTCCGTATCGCATGGGGGAACCTTCAGGTTCATACCGGAACTTTCTTGTGGTTGTGGAGTAATAACTTGACGGTCGGGATTGTTCAAACTTTTGAGCTGCATTTGATCACCAATTTGGGCTTTGGTGTCTTCATATGCTATTAGGCAGGCCCGGTATTTACCGAAAGCAGAGGATTTAAAATCTTTCGTGAGATCTTTTTCATCCGTCTCTACTATTACATCATAAGCGGCTTCTACTCGCTCCCAAAAGTGGTCGATGTTTTTATCCTTTACTGCTAGGGCTGATTCGGTATTATTTTGTATGGGAGTTGAGCTGAATGTGCAATAATCAGTAAAATTATCCGTTTCGGATATAAATCTATTTTTTCAGCACAAGACTTTTCGATAAATGAGGAACTTTTCTTTATTGGGATAATTTTAACGAAATTTAGTGAGGGGGCTGCTATTATTTATTGGAAATACCAAAAAACAATTTTTTTCGATTGGTCCGGAATGGAGTAGTCTAGGCCAGCTTGACCGAAGTTGGGGTTAGGTTAGGTTAGGTTCAAGGGGCTACCGTAGAGGCACACCTAGGCCAGTATTAAAAGGCCCGTTGTGATACCACCAACACTAGGAAAGTCAGTTCCGGGACCCTGCCATATGGAAAATCCCGGTATTAACGGAATTCTCCACATAGCAGAATCCCGGGACTGACGTTCCTATACCGACACCGTTACTCCTCCTCGAACCATTTAGATGACTTGATGGAGGCCATCAGGTCCTTTATGTCCAGCTCCGTGACCTGGCGTAGGCTAACCAGGAAGGGAACTCCCAAAAAGCGCATTCTCGCGCCACTTAAAGCCGGGCAGTTGCAGATGAGGTGCTCCACCGTTTCCTCCTCCTCATCATCCTTACAACTCCTACAGCATCGTCGGTAGGGCACACCAAGTCTTTCTGCGTGCCTACCAATGAGGCAGTGCCCAGTCAATACCCCTATTAATATGGAGATTTCTCTTCTCCTTAGGGCATAAATTTGTCTTGATCTTTTATGATCCCATTTCGGCCAGGTTTCTTTGGATATCCGGCATCCTGGAGATTGCAGCCATCTTTCGTTGGCTTGGCGGAGTGTGTACTCCTTCAGCATAAGCTTGCATGTGGCAAACGGCATACCTAAGCGCTCTTTATCCCGAAGAACCTGCTTGGTCGTGCCCTGCCTCGCAAGTTCGTCTGCCCTACAATTTCCCTCAATGTCCCTATGCCCCGGGGCCCATGTGAGGTTCACGCGATTCTGTTGGGCCATCTCTTGTAGAGATCGACGACAGCTGAGCGTCAGTTCAGAGTTGAACGAATAAGAGCCAAGGGATTTGATGGCCGCCTGGCTGTCGCTGAATATAAAAATGTCGTGTCCGATAGTGTGTTGGCCTATCCAAGCCGCGGCGTCCATGATTGCTGAAACTTCAGCCTGGAAGACACTGCAGTGATCAGGTAGTCTGAAGGAGAGCTCAAGGTTCAGATCCTTTGAATAAACCCCTCCTCCAACTCTGCCGTCTAACTTCGAGCCATCAGTATAAATGGAAGTGCCGCCATGAGTGGCGGGACTCCGATCCGTGCTCTCCCATTCTTCCCTGCTGGGAATGTTGATTTTAAAACAGCTGTCTCCGACTGTTGTGGTCGCACAACGATCCGTGCTCAGCGGAAGAAAGCTATAGAATCCCAAAATACAGCCGTGTCCAGTAGTGCTTGCGCCCCAGCCGGACGTTTCCCCTAGACGCAGAGCCGATGCTGCTGCTACCCGGTGCCCTTCCAGATCGAGTGGCAAAATGCCAAGAATGGCCTGGAGTGCTTCATTGGGCGTTGTTCTTAACGCACCGCTTATACAGATCATGCAAGATCTGTGTACTTTACCTAGCAGATTAGGGTTTGTTGCCTTGCTCAGCGCAGGCCACCATACCACAACTCCATAGAGTCGAATGATTGCGGTGTAGATCCATTTGCATATTTTGGGGCTGAGCCCCCATTTCTTTCCAATGGCTCTTTTGCATGTGTAGAGTGCAATACACGCTTTCTTCTGGCGCTGAAGAACATTCTCCTTTCAGGTTAGTTTCCTATCCAGATCTGTGCCTAAGAACTTGGCTTTGTCAGCCAGGTTCAGGTGCACGTCATTCAGTTTTGGTAGTGTTAGCGGTGGTATCTTATAGCGGTTGGTGAAAATACCCAGTTCTACTTTTCCCGGGTTGATGCTCAGTCCGCAGCGCGAGCACCATGAGGAAACCTCTCGCAGTGCTACTTGCATCAAGTCGCACAGGGTTTGTGGGAATTTGCCCCTATATACTATAGCTAAGTTGTCTGCATATGCCACTACCTTCCCGCCCCCCGAGCTTGTGTCTCGCAGCATCGAGTTGACAGTGAGGTTCCATAAAAGCGGGGAGAGAACACCACCCTGAGGCGTTCCCCTTGTGACATAGCGTGATAAGTCAACCGAGCCCAGTGATGAAACTATTCGTCTACCCCTTAGCAGTTGATCAATAAGTCCAATAAGAGTCCTGCTTATGCCCAGACTTGTTAAAGCGGTGTTTATAGCATCAGGGCTTATGTTGTTGAAGGCTCCTTCAATATCTAAAAAGGCCGCAAGACAGTACTCCTTCTCATACAGCGATTTTTCAATAACAGAAACTAGGCTGTGAAACGCAGTTTCTGTAGATTTCCCTTTGGTGTATGCATGCTGATAGCTACAGGTCAGGTTGCTATCAATAGTAGAGGAGTGGTAGTCATTTATTATCCTCTCGAAGGTTTTGAGCACAAAGGATGAGAGACTGATCGGCCTGTAGTCCTTCGGCTCGTAATGAGACGCCTTCCCCGCCTTAGGAATAAACACTACCGTGGCACTTCTCCAGGAGCACGGAATGTAGCTAAGAGCCAGGCAGGCTGTATAGAGAAATACCAGCCATTTGGCTGATATCTCCAGCGTGTTTATGAGTTGTGCGGGAATAATTCCGTCTTGCCCGGCAGCCTTGAACGGTTCGAAGCTTTTAACCGCCCACCTAACCTTTTCCTCCGTGATGGGTATGTATACAGCCAGGTTTGTTGTAGGTGCTACGGGTTCCTCATGCAAGTTCCCTGGGAAGTGCGTATTCAAGAGCAGCTCTAGGGTTTCCCTCTCCGTGCTGGTCCAGGATCCGTCAGGTTTGCGCAAATAGCTTGTGGCTGTTTGAGTTTTTGAGAGCACTCGTCTAAGTCTCGCTGTATCGTCGACATTTTCGACCCCAGTGCAGAAATTTCTCCACGATACTCTCTTCGCCTGCCTCAGAGCTTTTTTGTAGGCCCTGAGTTTAACTTTATATTCGAGCCATTGAGTCTCCGTGCCAAGCTTCTTGACCTTATTAAATTTTGATTTTCGGAGCGAGTCCAGGTCGTAGGACCACCAATGCGGCCTATGTTTACCGCGCGGTTTTGGCACTGGGCAAGCCTGCTCTAAGGCATTCGAGAGCGCCGTTGTAAAGGTCTTTACCAGATCCTCCAACTCCCCTACTGATGAGGGGACTTGTGGGGGCAGTGCTGGTAAGTCCCTAGATAGTATTTCATTGTGTAGCTGCCAGTTAGTGTTACGTGGGTTGCGTTTCATAACCGGCTGCTCAACAGAAAAGTCTAGAACTATTTCTACGTACCGGTGGTCGGAGATTGAGTGCTCATCGAGAACGCCCCATTTTCTGACCCACTCATAAGCGCCTTCGCTGCAAATAGTGAGATCTATTACCTCCCTACGGGTTTTAGTAATAAACGTAGGTTCGTTACCCACGTTGCAAACTACCAGGTTAGTTGTTAACAAATAGTCAAACAACGACTCTCCTCTAGCATTGATATCGGAGCCTACCCATTGGACGTGATGAGCATTAGCGTCAGTTCCGATAATAAGATGACCCATGGAAAAATTTGCCGCCAGGTCTTTTACCTCCCTCTGTGGCGGAGGTTCTTCGGCGTCGTAGGGCATATAGACCGACGCCATCGTCAGACTGGTACTGTCGACTGTTAAACTGGCAGCTGTAACGTCACCATTGGTATAGTTGGGCAAGAGAAATGCATTCAGTTCAGACTTAACTAAAATACAGGCTCTAACCCTGCCCCCCTCGCTGGCTCGAATAAGCTTATAACCCCTAGTCCCCAAACCGCAAATCCTTGAGCTGTTGACCCAGGGTTCTTGGATGAGGACCACATCTACGTCGCCTTTAGAGAGACGACTGATTAAAGCAGCCGAGGCTGCTTTAGGTTTGTGCAGGTTTATCTGAATCACCACCAACATGAGAGTGCTCAGACTTCCCTGCCACCGCCGTATCGTCGAGTTCCACCTCGTCTGGAGGCTTATCTTTCAACGACGATTTCTTCAGACCACGGTTTGGCGTGGCAGAGATCCTACTAACTGTGGCAGTGTCAACTGTGGTGCGCTCAGGACTAGCTGCTATCACTGTGACGTTGAGGTCCTCCCCGTCCAGCAGGCTGTCTCCCATCTCCGAGCTGTTCACTGCTCCTTCGCCATTTGACGTGGCAGATACCATACTTTCCGAGTCGGACATCTCCGACTCCCCTTCCGGCACTGCGATGTCCGAGTCCTCCGGTGCAGCCGAAATAGCAGCGCGCTGTGCATCGCCGCGGTATACGTGGATCACGATCTGACCCATGCCGTAGTGCACTCGTCCATTGCACCGTTTAAGGGGCTCGAGTGCCTCCTTATTCAAGGTGAAGACCACTTGCCTATCAGGCCCTACCGCGTCCTCGACCAGATTTACACCCCAGTCCTGCGTCGGGAGAGACGGGTTCATGATCCTCAGCATCCTGAGAATTCTCTCAGGTTCAGCAGGGATAGCAGGAATCCACGCTCTTGCCCTTGGCCGAGCCGGGATGTCCTTCCAGTCGACAACCTCGATTCTTGCCCCTTGGTAGATCTCACCTAGTCTTGCAGCTGCTGCCTTGTACAGTGCAACAGTTTTTGCATCCTCGTAAGCGAATACCTTGATTCGGCCCTGGTGCCATCCCGCATCAGAACCCATCGGAGTGGCACCCGGAGACTCATCCATAATGTCGAGAAGGGCATTACCGATAGCGTTCCGGACGAACCGCCACTGGTCCCTAGGGATGGCCCAGTTTTCATTACCTCGGTCAATGACGCCTAGGAGGATCCTATCCTTAAACACTTCAGCAAAGCTGAGTTTACCCATTACGGGGGCGTGTTGCTGCCGCTTCGGGTGAGGTTTTAAATCCACGTCCGATCTCTGGCGTTTGAAGGGATTTATATTAACCTTCTTTGGCGCGTAATCGCTTTGGAAGTTCGGTAAGATAGCTTCAGCCATCTCCACCGTCTTCCTAGCATTCGGCGATAGCGTCTCTTGTGAAATACCCTCGTATTTCTTCAGTATCCTCGCGGCCGCTCTTTTGTCCAAGTACTCAGAGCGACTGGGAGATGTCTTTTGGGGTAAATTTCGACCCGTAGTTGCCATCGCGGTCGTTCCCTTATTTGGATCTCTGGGGCCAGGTCGTGAGACCACTGCCACAGACGTTAAAGACTTGGTTTCGGTACCGGCACTTACTAGGGCTCTAGCATCAGCCGTTGTTGGCTTCACCGTGTTTGTACCGGTACTTACTTTGGGGATTGCCCCCTTATTATCCAGAGCTGATCGACTCGTAGTTGCCATCGCTGTCGATCTCTCGGCTGATGAAGAAATGGAGTTTGTCCTCCGACGTTGCGTTCTCGCTTGCTCCAGCATTTTCCTCCTCTGCTGGGCAGTATACATGGTTGTATCATTATTTTTAAGGTTTTTATTACTTTTTTTCATCTTGTTCGTACGACCCCTTGCCGGGCAAGGCCAGTTTAGGGTCAAAGGAAGAGTATGGGGAATGTGTCGTCCGCCGCGGCAGAGCCCCATGCCGCGGTAAGGCCATAGTTACTCTCCGAGGCGGCCCGGTATCAGAGAGGCTCCGTTCGATTACAGCCACGATTTGCCTCCCGGCTGCAAACGTCCAATGGGCACGTGGTCGCATAACACCCTGGATTGGGAGGGGGAAGATCTTAGTCGTCGCGGCAGAGAGGCTTGGCTTCTCTCGTGATGTAGTACCGGCGGCACTATGATCACAAGGGCAGCGCAGCCCTGTGGCTATCGACTTAAGCCCTCGTACCGCGGCAAGGTGTCAACCCTTCACGAGGGGAAGTTGGGGTAGTCTGAGATCAGTTGAGTCGAACTGGAAAAATTTACTGCTGGGTATCGCAATTCGGGCCGAACGAAGCGACTTTAATGCTGGGTATTGCACTGTATAAATGTATGTGATAACTTTGTGTAAATATGTATAAATATCCGGCCCCCGCGGTTCGAGCGTCCGCCATGTTGTGACGTCATATGAGCTATGTGCTATGGTGCTGCCACATCACCAAAAAATGGCATTATGAAAATACATCAATTTGTTGTTCTTTTGATATGAACATATTAAATCTTCGCATTATTACTATTATTTAAGTTGTATTTCATAAATGCAAGTAGTTTTAAGAGCTTTTTTACATTTTCAGATAGCAATACAAGGTAAATAAATGTAAAATACTAATATAAGATCATAAAATATGTAAATGAACGTTTGCAAGCAAAAGCAAGGCAAATAATGTTTGTATGGCAAAAACCAAAAGATCTTCGAACAAACCCATTATTAAATTACGAATATGATAAACCCAACAAAAAAAAAGTACCGTTTGATATTGAGCGATTATTACTTACATTATTTTCTTTTGCTTTTACTTATTTAATAATTATTTAAAATGAATGGACTAATGTGTACCGAAAATTATTTGAAAAAACATTTCGAGGCATCCCAACATGTAGCATGCAGCGAAGAAGTAAAAAAAATATTTTTTCAGATAGTTAAAATATTTTTTCGCTCAAGAATGTACTTTTGTATACGCAAATTAAATATGACATGCGAGATGCATCTTCAGCAAAAAGAAGAAAAATGAATAAAACTGTTCCATAACGCATTAATCCGTTGTTTATTTTGGAACAATTGCAGGATACATACATATGGCAAATTAAAAAAATAAATATTGGACTTTATAAGGATTTTTATTGGACTTTATAGGGTATTTTTTTTCTTTGGTGCAAACAAAAGGCTAAAGAGATATTCAAGGTCAAGCTATGACTTTTTCATTTCAAAACATCTCGAAAACTAGTAAACCGATTTCGAAAAATTTGCACTCCAAGAATAGCTTATAAAAATATCTTTCGTTTGATATATATATATATATTAACCCTTTGTACTGCAGTTTTGCGTTGTTTTAGCATCGGTATAGGAAAACCTAATAAAAAAAGATTGGCTGAGCATTTTTTTAAAAAAAATTCCGTTTTTAGTACACTTTTTTATCAAATATGTGTTTTTTGGGATTTTTCGGTACATGCCCTCTTAAAGGGTTAAAGATATATATATCAAACAAAAGGTAATTTCATAAACTATTTTACGGTTCAAAAATTTTCAAAATCGGTTCTATGGTTTTCAAGATATATTGATTTAAAAATTGAAAGTTTGATCTTTTGACGTGGAATAACCCCTAAAGTATTTAATTGCACCAAAAAAAATATGTACAGGTTAACTCGCCAGAAACTCTACTTTTGATCCCTATATAAATTTTTTTCATTTGCTATATGTATGTATTCTGCACTTATGCCTTTATTTTTTATTGGATATTTTTTGGGCATAAAAATCCCGTCCAAGTACCATGTGCACATTAGTATGTCCAATATGGCAACTCGTTTTTTGCGTTTATTTGTGTTTCTCCCTCTTCGTATGACGTAATACGATGTCAACAAACTTTGTTTACCTCGGATCTGCGGTACCTTCTTAGGTTTATTTACCTTGTATAAATATCACTGCAAGGGATTTTCCTTTATTAACTCGATGATAATTTTGGCGGGAAGAAAATAATTTTTGGCGGGAAGATTTTCTCGGGGATATAGTTTAGGGAACTATTTTAACTTCTTGGGGAGGTGCTGGTTCATTTAATGGCGAAGAAGGACCACTAGTTAAGCTATGAGGGATTAAGAGTGCGATTAAAGTTTTAAATGACAAAACCAATATACATATCTCAGGAGAACAAAATAATATTTAGTGTCTGTACAAATAATTTTGTATTACTCTCAATTTGTTTGGTAAAGTATGCATCAAACAATGAAAAAGGGGGTTTCGCCCTCTATTGGCAGTTGACCATGTTTTTGAAATTCTCGCTGTGAATTTTTTGTATGCTTAACTACAGTTGGAAAATTCAGTCTCCACGATATAACATCCCCCAACGGCCCTAGGTTGATTGACTTCGCCGCTGCTCGCAATATGGTCATCAGTAGTACCAGGTTCCAGCATAAGAAAATACACCAAGCCACATGGCTTCCCCTGATCAAAGAACTAGAAACCAGATTGATCATGTCATGATCGACGGCAGACACAGCTCGATCGTTCTGGACGTGCGTACCCTACGTGGTCCCAATATCGACTCGGACCATTATCTTGTTGCAGCCAAGATACGCACACGCATCTGTGCAGCGAAGAAAGTGCGCACAGTAACGGAAGGAAAGTTTGACGTCGCGAAGCTGCGCATGACACATACAGCTGATAATTTCTCCACTCGACTCTCACACCTGCTATCAGAGGGCAATCTTCGACCTAACGATGTAACCGAGCAATGGAAGCATATATCTCACTCATTGCGTAGCGCCACAGAGGCCACTATAGGGTTTCAGCGAGCCCGCAAGAATAACTGGTACGATGAGGAATGTAGCACTGCTTCGGACAAAAAGGACCCGCCGAGCTGGTCAAACACGGAGGCGAAGAGCTGGTAAAAAGCATGCATCAGCTCTTATGCAGAATATGGTCAGATGAGTGCATGCCTCCAGATTGGAATTTAAGTGTGCTCTGCCCAATCCACAAGAACGGGATCGCCTTTCTTCAGTCTTCTTAATATCGCATATAAGGTTCTTTCTAGCGTATTGTGTGAAAGACTGAAGCCCATCGTAGACAAACTGATTGGACCTTATCAGTGTGGCTTTAGAACTGGTAAGTCTACCATCGACCAGATTTTCACGATACGCCAAATCCTGGAGAAGACCCATGATAAACGAATCGACACTCACCATCTCTTTGTCGATTTTAAAGCCGCTTTTGACAGCGCAAGAAGGAGTTGCCTGTATGCCACCATGTCTGAATTTAACTTCCCTGCAAAGCTTATACGGCTTTGCCAAATGACGTTGAGCAAAACCAACAGCTCCGTCAGAATCGGGAAGGACCTCTCTGAGCCATTTGAAACCAAACGAGGCTTCAGACAGGGTGACTTCCTTTCGTGCGATTTCTTTAACCTGATGCTGGAGAAGATAATTCGAGCAGCAGAGCTAAACCGCAATGGCACAATCTTTTACAAGAGCGTGCAATTGCTGGCGTATGCCGATGTTATTGATATCATTGGCCTTAACACCCGCGCCGTAAGCGCTGCTTTCTCTGGGTTGGATAAGGAAGCGAAAAAAGTGGGTCTTGCGGTGAACGATGGCAAGACGAAGTATCTGCTGTCATCAAAGAGAGAATCGGCGCACCTGCGCCTTGGCAGCCAGGTCACCGTTGATATCTACAAGTTTGAAACGGTGAGAGACTTCGTCTATTTGGGAACCAGCATTAACACCGAAAATAATATCAGTCTAGAAATCCAACGGAGAATCACCCTTGCCAACAAGTGTTACTTTGGACTAAGTAGGCAATTGAGAAGTAAAGTCCTCTCTCGACAAACAAAGATCACGCTCTATAAGTCTCTCATAATACCAGTCCTGATGTACGGCTCGGAATAATGGACAGTGTCAAGAGAAGATGAGATGGCCCTTGGAGTATTTGAGAGAAAAGTTCTCCGGAAGATTTATGGTCCTTCCCGTGATGCCAACGGCGAGTATCGAAGGAAATTTAACGATGAGCTGTACGAGCTTTACGCAGACCTGACCATAGTTCATCGGACTAAAGCCCAAGGGCTCCGCTGGCTGGGTCATGTTATGCGAATGGACAAAGAAGCACCAGCACAGAAAGTTTTCCTATCGACACCCGAATTCGGCAGCAGAGGAAGGGGGAGACCTCGACTGAGATGGAAACAACAGGTGGAGGATGACTTGAACTCCCTTGGGGTTTCCAATTTGCGTCCGTTATTGCTAAAAAGGAATGCCTGGCGTGCTTTGATACGAAACGGCCAAAATCGCCTAGGCGCTTAACATTATGACGCAAGCCAAGATTAGATTAGAACTGTATTAAATGACCAATACGTCATCTTGGGAGACAGCCCCCATGTTTTGCCATAAAGTCTAGTGCAGGCGAAAAAGGCCCTCGTTGCTTTATTTATTGTAGCTTCCAAATGAGCATTCCATGCGAGGGTCTTGTCCAATGTTACTCCCAGGTATTTTACCTCCGTTCCTGTTACGCAGACGACCAAGTCATTTGCCTAACCCTGAACGTCAAAACCATTGCCCTTAAAAAGATGAAGAAGTTCGCCTATGACAAGAGTCCAAAGTAGAGGAGAAAGTAAACCTCCTTGAGGGCATCCTCTTGTGGCCACGATTGAGCCAGCACTCCCTCCTATCTCAAAGCTGATTTTCTTTGCTTTAGCATGGCCAGCACCCATCGAGTAATCATTGGGCTTACGTCCTTGCTAATCATGGCTTCCTCAATGGCCTCCTTATCGAAAGCGCCTGATATATCGATAAATGCACACTAGGCTATGTTTTTAGACTCTACACAGAGCAAAAAGTCACATAAAATGCCCTCTAAATCAGAAGGATTTCTCTATGATATTTTTCCAATATGATGCCCGTCTTATTATGACTGGGTTTCTCTTTTTAATAAATCTGAGTAGGTAATCACATATGTAATATTAAGAAGATTTTCTTTTTAATATTTCAAATTAAAAAAAAAAAAAAAAAATTAACGCTCACCCAGATGTCTATGTAGTCTAGTCTAATCTACACTACCATGCCATCGTATACCAACGTCTAATTACACCTTTGTTCTTTTTGCCTCACCACATATCCACTTGCCTTATTGCCTTCACCGCGAATCGAACTAAGAATTATTAACTGCTGAACGGAGATCTCTACCATGATGCTATCGTGTACTTGTGCTTGGTAGCGTCGAATTACATATTTGAAGAAGGCATACCTGAATTTGAATTAATAAGGGATCTTTTAAAAATATATAGTTTTCCTTTTCAATAAATTCAATATGAATCTAGTGAAAATAAGAGGATGTTCTCATTAATTTACTTTAAACATGTTTTCTCATAAAAACAAGCAGATTTCTTCTAACAATTAAACATTTTTGTCAAAAGTACATAAAAAATTCATAAATAAGAAGCTAACTCCTTCTTTTTAGCCGATTTCCTTTTCAATAAATTTGAGAAGATATTCAAGCTAAAATCTAGAAGATTTCCTAGCACAAATTTCTTCAAATTTGTCCCCACTCGCTCTCCCCGGCCAAAAAGCTTTTTTAGACGTCGATCTCTTTGATTATAGGTGAACTTTTTGGCTCTGTGTATGGCCTTTTCAATTTTTTCAGTAAGGCAATGGATAGCAGTCTCTGAAGATTTTCCGGGTTGGTGCGTGAATTGGGTTTTGCACAGAGGAAGTTTCTTTAAGTTCTCTTCTCTAATGTGCTGATGCAAAATTTTCTCCATTCCTTTTAGGAGAAAGGAACCTGAGACTTATTGGTCGATATGACGATGGCAGACTTTCTGGTTTCACTGGTTTCGGTATAAAAACAACCTTAACCTGGGTCCACCTTTTAGGAATATATCCTAGCAGCAGAGATGCTCTATATAAATTTGATAGGACTGGGGCTGTATAGTTAATACCTTGCTGTAACAGACAAGGATAGACCCCATCCGGTCCTGGAGATTTGAAAGGACTGAAAGTCGATAAAGCCCATTGGACATTTTTGACATTGGTTAGCTTTGCTGCCAGGCTCTTTTCTCTTCCACTAATAGTTGGAGAATCATCTACTATAGGATGTGAGTGTTGATAGCCTGGTGTACAGTCCGGAAAGTGAGTAGCAAGCAAGAGTTTGCATGTGTCTTCCGGCTGCTTGGTGTAGCTCCCATTTGAATTCTTCAGAGTACCAATGACGTTGCTATGGCCTCTCACAAGGGCCTTTTGGAGCAGCACTGCCGTAGGGAGATCTTTAATGTTTTCGCAGTGTTCTCTCCAAGTCGCCCTCTTAAACTTCCTAAGTTCTTTATTGTAGGAGGTTATAGGATACCCAGTCTCCCGTGTCTTTATCTGTATTGAACAACCTTCTTGCTTGACATCTTAATTGTGCAAGCTTTTTGCTCCACCAAGGCACATCCCGTTGTGCGCGTTTTTTAGCCTGCGGACAACTCTCACTAAAAGCCGTTATAATATCTGACTGAAAATGTTCAGCTTCTGCCTCATTCTCACGCATCTTAGTTATCGGTGGAGGTAAGCAATTGCCGCTTTCTTCCATGGTGAAGCGAAATAGTTCCCATTTCGTTTTCCTTGGATTTCTGAAAGTGGACTCATGATCAGAGAAGTGACCCATGTCGAACACAATATGTTTGTGGTCCGACATTGATTCCTCCCCCGATACGTGCCAATTTGTGACAGCGAAGGCCATATTTTGACTACATAGAGTAAGGTCAAGAACCTCCCCTCTAATAGCATTAACAAAAGTGGGTTCATTACCACGATTTATGACATTGATGTTATGACTACTAATAAACTCCAGGAGATGCTCACCTCTGTTAGTTATGTTCGTACTACCTTAAGCTGTATGGTGGGTGTTTGGGTCACAGCAGAGGACCCATGGGATACCTTTCTGTTGACAATACTCAATGAGGGATTTGGATTCAGCAGTAGGGGCTGTTTCCTCCTCACCCGGAAAGTAAGCTGATGCCAAAATGGCCTCTTTTTCACCTCTTGGGGTTGGAATTTTTGCCCAAATTGCAACCAAATCAGCCGACATAAACTGTAGGAGCCGGATAAACGACAGCTTCTTGTTTAGAAGCATCGCCGCCCTGGGACGGGAACCGGTGGCATAGATTAATTGACTATCAGCACAGCTTTAACCTTTTACAGAACTATGTAAAATCCATGGTTCTTGAATGAAGGCTACTCCCAGACCTTCTCTGTTGAATCTTCTGCTAAAGACATCCGAAGCTACCTTGGCATGGTGAAAATTCACCTGCAGAAATTTAAGACGCCTCGAACTGCGAGTGTTTGCTGGGAGGACTGACATTATAAAGATTGTTTGCGGTCCCTATCCGCCACCGATGACTTTAGGTTGCCGCTAAGCAAAGCATCCCCATTAGATGCCTGACTTTGGCCCGTTTTTTTGTCGACTGCGGGTCTAGGATTCTCACAACGTAATTGATTTATTTGCCGGCTTTGAGAGGGCGATGGAGTCTCGATAATCGTAGCTTCTGCTGTGGACTCCAGATGAAGCTTAGTTTGTACATCCTCCAAGCCTTGCGTTACCTCTGCCGATTTTGAGCTGCATGCTGTTTGTTCTACTGCCTTCTTTTCTACCACAAGATTTTCATCACTGTCGCTGGCTTCATCAGCTACCTGGGGGAGAGACGGTTTGGTTTTAAGCTGCAGTTTCACTTTGGCATACGCCAAACTGATAAGATTATTATGGTGACGGATTGTTTCAGCTAACATCGGATCTACAGCTATTGCGATTTCCGCCACTGTGGCCCTACTTGTCCGATTGAGGATTCTCCAGTATCTGGTGTACAGGCCCGGGTTTTGAACAGAAATAACTCTGAGGAAATGCTCGCTTGAGGGGCAATCGTCCTCTTTAAAATACCCAACAAAGATAATGCGATAATGTTCAGCCCCGCCATGCCCGTGCTTCAGTTTTTGATTCGGTATTAACCGAAAGGCCAGAACTGGCCTGATCACTTGAGAGCAGTTCAGCTTTATTATGATTTGTTGTATAAGTTTTTTCTTCGTTTGGTCCATTAAATTCCCACGAGTGTAGGGGAAAGTAGGTCAGCTGGGACATAGCCCCCGATATTCCCGTAAGACTGATTACAACCAGAGGGCGCCAGGTATCTGGAGGCCACCGTTATAAGACACATTAACGTAGTGTCATTCATCCCATGAGCACGGTACGGAACACACTCGGGATTACGGGTTTTGTTGAGTTGTCTTCTCTTTGGATCTTAGTCGCCTTTTACGACAGGCATATCTACCGCGGGCAGTTTCGATTGCGATGGCGATTTTTCACTTTTGCCAGGGTTCAAAATGCTTAGGCAATATTAGCAAAAGCATCGAAAATTTCCTGATGCTGTGTTTTGGAATTTGTAATGCTTGAAAAGCAGCATGTTTGCTTTTGCTTCTGCTTGAAAAAAAAATCAAAAAGCGAACGACGATTGCTGATGCTTGCTGATCGAAAATGAAAAAAATCAGAAGCAATATAAAGCTTTTCTGCTCCTGCCATATTTGATATTTAATAAAATTATTGAAAAACAAGTAAGGAAAGCTGTCTTCGGCTGTGCCGAAGGCTAAATGCCTTTCATGAATAAGCGTCACGATTTTCACTGTTTGATCCCAGTACAGCCTGTGTGAATTTAAGTTAAGCTCATACCGAAATTATCGGAACTATCGATTATATGGGGGCGATGTTATATTGGTCCAATCTCATTGATTTTTAACATCGACATTCCACATTCTAAAATAGCAATAGTTACGAAATTTCACGTTCCTACCTATATAACTACAGGAGTTATCTACCAAAATCCGTTTATTGGAACAATCGATTGTATGGGGGCTATGTGAAATATTTATCCCATCTCGATGATTTTCAACATCGATATTTCAGATATAAAAATAGCAATACGTCTAAAATTTCACGTTCTTACGTGTTTCATTACAGGAGTTATAGCCCAAAATCTGTTTATCGGAACAATCGATTGTATGGGAGCTATGTGAAATATTTATCCCATCTCGATAATTTTCAACATCGATATTTCACATAAAAAAATAGCAATAATTCCAAAATTTCACGTTCCTAGGTGTTTAATTACAGGAGTTATAGCCCAAAATCCGTTTATCGGAACAATCGATTGTATGGGAGCTATGTGAAATATATATCCCATCTCGATGATTTTCAATATCGATATTTCACATATAAAAATAGCAACACTTACAAAATTTTACGTCCGACGTGTTTAATTACAGGAGTTATAGCCCAAAATCCGTTTATCGGAACAATCGATTGTATGGGAGCTATATGTAATATCGGTCCGATCTTGCTGGTTCCGACAAATGATCCCTATATTGGAAAATGGTGGCCGCATACAAAATTTCAGCTAAATATCGCAAAAACTGAGGGACTAGTTTGCGTTCAAACAGACAGACAGACAGACAGACAGACGGACAGACGGACATGGCTAAATCAACTCATCTCGTCATCCTGATCATTTCGGTATACTTATTGATGGGTCTATCTCTTCTTCTTCTCATACTTACCAACATCGGACCAAAGATATAATACCATTTCATGTTCATGAAAGGTATAATAATTGTGTTTCCCACATTTTATGTTTCTGTAGTTGCCTAAAATACTATTAAATATATGTAGAATGAATTAATTATAGCTTTATTGCTGCTAAGGAGTTCGTTTTTCAGACTTGGCGGTAGCAGCAACCAACAAATATCGAAAGCCTGTCGATTGCTTTTGTTTGTACTTTTAAATTTTCATAAAGCAAGCAAGAGCAGTCGATCGTTTGCTTATCAGCAGTTTTGTGCTGCTGCTGAGCTTTGGTTTTTTTTTTCAAGCAAAAGCAAAAGATAATGCTGTGATTTAAAAATTTTTAAGCATTTTCCAACCCTGCTTTTTTCCCCTCCTACAAATCGACCCACTCTAGCGTACATGTTATTCATTAAGTTGGTGCGAATTTTTTTTTTTTTTTGAAATTTATTTTGCCTGACCTCCAGAACGGTACCTTCCTAGCCCAGAAATAACCGTGTAAAATTTTATTGACCTAAATGCATAATATGAACTTTCACCTTTAATCACTTTTTTGTTGTTGTTTCCAAAAAAAAAAAAACAAGTAAGGAAAGCTGCCTTCGGCTGTGCCGAGGCTATATACCTTTCGTGAATAAGCGTCACGATTTTCACTGTTCCATCCCAGTACAGGCTGTGTGAATTTAACATTAGGTCATACCGAAATTATCGGAACTATCGATTGTGTTATATTGGTCCAATCTCATTGATTTTTAACATCGATATTCCACATTATAAAAGAGAAATACTTACAAAATTTCACTTCCTACCTGTTTAATTACAGGAGTTATAGCCCAAAATCCGTTTATCGGAACAATCTATTGTATGGGGGCTATGTGAATTATTTACCCCATCCCAACGATTTTCAATATCGATATTGCACGTATAAAAATAGAAATATTTACACAATTTAACGTTTTTACCTGTTTAATTACAGGAGTTATAGCCCAAAATCCGTTTATCGGAACAATCGATTGTATAAGGGCTATGTGAAATATTTATCCTATCTCAATGATTTTCAATATCGACATTTTCCATGTAAAAATAGCAAAAGTTAAAAAATTTCACGTTACTAGCTCTTTAATTACAGAAGTTATAGCCCGAAATCCGTTTATCGGAACAATCGATTGTATAGGAGCTATGAGTAGTTTTGGTCCGATCTTGCTGGTTCCGACAAATGATTATTCTCATATTAAATAACGCCTCCATACCAAATTTCATCGAGATATCTCTAAAATTGAGGGACTAGTTTGAGTACAAACCGACGGAGAGACGGACATGGCTAAATGGAATCAGCTCATCGTCCTGATCATAACGGTATACTTATTAGTGGGTCTATCTCTTCTTCTTCTCATACTTACAAACAACGGACCAGAGTTATAATAAAATTTCATGTTCATGAAAGGTATAAAAAATTCACAGTAGTACGCAGCTCAACCATGTTTATCAATCCCCATACTTGGTTTTTTTATTTTATAATTTTCGAAATTTCACATTTGTGCCAGATCGTGCTATTTTTTCAACTTTGTGGGGGGTGGGGGCACCTCTTAACATGCGAGTAGGTTAATAAAATTTTACACGCTTAATTCTGGGCTAGAAAGGTAGCGTTCTGGAGGTCAGGCAAAATTAATTTAAAAAAAATATCGCTCCACCTTAATGAATAATCTGTACGCGGTCAAATATAAAAATTAAAATTAAACTATGGTTCCTTGACTACATAAAATTAGTGGCACTTATTAATTTATTTAATTAATTACATATACAATTTTTTTTTACAACTACCGATCTAACTAACCCCAATTTTTTGTACTTTACAAATTCTGTTTACGGTCAAATTTAAAAATCAAAAATAAGTTATGGTTCCTTGACTACAGAAAAGTTAGTTGTACTTGTTAATTTATTACAAAAAAATTATATACAAATACAATTATATACAACTACCGATCTTTGTACAAACTAAAATTAGTTGCTGAAATTTTATTTGTGGATTGAATCCAATGTATATATTTATACGTTAATTTTGTAATTATAGGTATTAGAAGAATTGAATGCAAAATTTTATACAGCGGAATGGTAATTCACTGACTAGTTTCCATGCGACCAAGCATTTAGACGTAGTGTTTTATTCGGTCTGGCTGGCATCGAACCTACCAGACTGCATTGGCATTGCGTTCTCTTAACGCTTTGAGCCATGTTCCCTGCATGCAATCTTGCATTTATATTCTTACTAATATTTGCCATGCGTTTTCCTTACTTTATAGACTTCTTGTACACCTTATGATCCAAGGTGATAACAGGAAGCAAGTAAATTTGTATATGGCGAGCTTTTTTGAAGCTATTTCCTTCCTTCCATGTGAACCACCGGGTGTATATTTCCGGTTTTTTGGCTCTTGTACATGGGGAGCGGAAATGTCTCAAAGCGTTAAGAGAACGCAATGCCAATGCAGTCTGGTAGGTTCGATGCCAGCCAGACCGGATAAAACACTACGTCTAAATGCTTGGTCGCATGGAAACTAGTCAGTGAATTACCATTCCGCTGTATAAAATTTTGCATTCAATTCTTTCTAATACCTATAATTACAAAATTAACGTATAAATATATACATTGTATATACATTGGATTCAATCCACAAATAAAACTTCATATACATACAAACATTTCCGCTCCCCATGTACAAGAACCAAAAAACCGGAAATATACACCCGGTGGTTCTAATGGAAGGAAGGAAATAGCTTCAAAAAAGCTCGCCATATACAAATTTACTTGCTTCCTGTTATCACCTTGGATCATAAGGTGTACAAGAAGTCTATAAAGTAAGGAAAACGCATTGCAAATATTAGTAAGAATATAAATGCAAGATTGCATGCAGGGCACATGGCTCAAAGCGTTAAGAGAACGCAATGCCAATTCAGTCTGGTAGGTTCGATGCCAGCCAGACCGGATAAAACACTACGTCTAAATGCTTGGTCGCATGGAAACTAGTCAGTGAATTACCATTCCGCTGTATAAAATTTTGCATTCAATTCTTTCTAATACCTATAATTACAAAATTAACGTATAAATATATACATTGGATTCAATCCACAAATAAAACTTCATATACATACAAACATTTCCGCTCCCCATGTACAAGAACCAAAAAACCGGAAATATACACCCGGTGGTTCACATGGAAGGAAGGAAATAGCTTCAAAAAAGCTCGCCATATACAAATTTACTTGCTTCCTGTTATCACCTTGGATCATAAGGTGTACAAGAAGTCTATAAAGTAAGGAAAACGCATGGCAAATATTAGTAAGAATATAAATGCAAGATTGCATGCAGGGCACATGGCTCAAAGCGTTAAGAGAACGCAATGCCAATGCAGTCTGGTAGGTTCGATGCCAGCCAGACCGGATAAAACACTACGTCTAAATGCTTGGTCGCATGGAAACTAGTCAGTGAATTACCATTCCGCTGTATAAAATTTTGCATTCAATTCTTTCTAATCTATTATATTAATAGGCTAACAAATTTTACATATAAATCATTGCCAAGCTTAAACCCATACTAAATATGCATAAATATTTATGAAATGCATATGGATTTGTTGGCATACCTCTAAGGCAGTGCACAATTATCTAATATATAACCAATACTGCTTCATTTATCTGTAATAAGCGAATGAAAATTTTTCATGCAACTTAAATTGGTTATCTGACAATCAATTTGTAAATAAAGCGATAGCCCAGTGGGAAGCGTTAGGGGGTAGTGGTCGAGCGGTTGATGGTTCGAGTACAGTTAGTTACACAGCTATAGGCCAAAATTTTTTTCTTTTTTGTCATTGAAAATTGTTTATATTTTTTATATATTTTTATATTTCTAATCTTGACTTTTTAATATTTTTATAAACAATATTTTTATGTTTGTGATCTCTATTTTCGAGAAGAAAAAAATTTGGTGCGAATATTTTTAGTTTACGGAAAGCCATGTGAAATAATAATTTTATATCATAAATATACATACATACCACCCATTATAGAAATGCTATAACCGCTTATACAATTTCTTTTTGTTTTTTTTTTTTTTGGTAAATATTTCAAAAAATTACCATTAATATAAGTCTGACTGCTCTAATTTTTGAAGATGAAAGCTGCAATTTGCGAATTTTTTTTCAAATTCAATCGATTGAGATAGAGTTGCTGATAAATTCCTTAATTAATGTATAAAAATCGACAAAATATTTTATGGATACTACGTTATTTTGAACTAAACCAAGTGATAAGCGGAAATCTTAAATTTTACTGAAGACAACAAATAATTTCTTTTCAAATGTATATATGTATTAACTTTTAAAAGGACAAATTTGCAACCCGAGCCCCAAACAAGTCTAGACCAAATTGAATAGAATTTTTTTAAAAATCAATATACATTTTTTTTTTCTTTAAATCAAAAGAAAAATCCATATAAAGTGTCTTTTAAATATTGCTAAGTTATGGTTAAAGAAAAAAGCTAGAAAATCCTCAAACTTTTTTTGACCTAACCAGAATTTGTAATTAATCCCTCTAAAAAGATTTAAAAACACGCCTGTATAATAAATTTCTATAAAAAGAACTCATTTTCTGCAAAATGAACCTTTCAATCTTTCACTCAACAAGCTCCTCCTTTTATTAGAGAAACTATTTTCATTCTCTCGCTCATTGCCCATACAGCTTGAATTGGTGATTTGACAATAAATTCGTAGATAAAGCAGTAGAGCAGTGGTTAGCGCATCGGATAGCGAGCGAACTGTTGTAGGTTCGAGAACAGCTCCGGGCTTCAATTTTTTTTTTTTCATTGAAAATTGTTTTTTTTTTTTTAAACATCGTTAGGTATATGAGTATTTCTAATCTTAATTTTTTATAAGCTCATTTAAATTTCATAAGACATATTTTTATATTTGTGATACTTTTTTCGGAAAAAACTTACTGCGAATATTTTCATAAATATACATACATACCACCCATTATAGAAATGAGATAACCGCTTATACAATTTGGGTTTTTTGGTAAGTTTTTCCGAAAATTAAAATTTTTTTAAACATACCCTCATATTCATAAAAAATAAAATTGGTTTATAAAGCTTTTTAAAATGACATTTTCATACCAATTTTGAATAATAAGAGCTTAATAAACCTTTTATATTTTTTATGAATAAGGGGGATATTGTTCTGTTTATCGGACTTCGGTAGATTATTTCTATAAATTTTGAAATATAAATTTCCATAATTTTTCACAGGTCCTTAAATTTTGTACTAAACGAAGTGGTTAGAGGTCAACTAAAATATTACTAAAGACAACAACTCATTTCTATTCATCCAAATTTACAACACGAACACCAAACAAGTCTAGACAAAATCTGACCACTTTTGAATAAAAAAAAAAAAATCAATATAAAATGTCTTTTTAATATTTCTAAGTTATGGTTAATGAAAAAAGCTAGAAAACCCTCAATCTGTTTTTCCAAAAGGCTACATTTTTCCCGGTTTCAATATACCTACATTTTTTTTAAAAAATCAAATCAAAAATCAATATAAAATGTCTTTTTAAATATTTTCAAGTTAGGGTTAAGGAAAAAAGCTAGAAAACCCTCAAACTGTTTTTGCATAAGGCCAGATTTTGCGAGGTTTAACCACTTTTGAATAACTTTTTTTTTAAATCAACATACCCACATTTTTTTTTTAAATCAAATCAAAAATCGATATGAAATGTCTTTTTAAATATTTCTAAGTTACGGATAAGGAAAAAAGCTAGAAAATCCTCAAAGCCTACATTTAGCCCGGTTTCACCACTTTTGAATATTTTTTTTTTTAAATCAATATACGTACTGTTTTTTTCAAAAATCAAATCAAAAATCGATACAAAATCTCTTTTTAAATATTTCTAAGTTATGGTTGAGGAAAAAAGCTTAAAAACCCTCAAACTGTTTTTTCCATAAGGCTAGATTTTGCCCGGTTTAACCAATTTTGAATAACTTTTTTTTAAATCAACATACCCACATTTTTTTTCAAAAATCAAATCAAAAATCGATATGAAATGTCTTTTTAAATATTTCTAAGTTCTGGCTAAGGCTAGAAAATCCTCAAACTGTTTTTGCAAAAGGCTACATTTTGCCCGGTTTCACCACTTTTGAATATTTTTTTTTTAATCAATATACGTACTATTTGTTTCAAAAATCAAATCAAAAATCGATAAGAAATGTATTTTTAAATATTTTTAAGTTATGGTTAAGGAAAAAAGATAGAAAAACCTTTAACAGTTTTTACAAAAGGCTAGATTTTGGCTGATTTTACCACTTTGAATACATTTTTTTTTTTAAATCAACATACCTAAATTTTTTTTTTAAATCAAATCAAAAATCAAATTAAAATGTCTTCTAAATATTGCTAAGTTATGGATAAAGAAAAAAGCTAGAAAAACCTTTAACTGTTTTTGCAAAAGCCTAGATTTGCCCTAACCAGCATTTGTAATTTACCAACACTAAATAATAAATTTCTATAAATAGAACTCATATTTCTACAAAATGAATTTCATTCTTTCACTCAATAAGCTCCCCCTATTATTAGAGAAATTATTTTCACTCCTTCGCTCATTGAGTACTTCGGTCCATTATCTATTATATTAATAGGCTAACAAATTTTACATATAAATCATTGCCAAGCTTAAACCCATACTAAATATGCATAAATATTTATGAAATGCATATGGATTTGTTGGCATACCTCTAAGGCAGTGCACAATTATCTAATATATAACCAATACTGCTTCATTTATCTGTAATAAGCGAATGAAAATTTTTCATGCAACTTAAATTGGTTATCTGACAATCAATTTGTAAATAAAGCGATAGCCCAGTGGGAAGCGTTAGGGGGTAGTGGTCGAGCGGTTGATGGTTCGAGTACAGTTAGTTACACAGCTATAGGCCAAAATTTTTTTCTTTTTTGTCATTGAAAATTGTTTATATTTTTTATATATTTTTATATTTCTAATCTTGACTTTTTAATATTTTTATAAACAATATTTTTATGTTTGTGATCTCTATTTTCGAGAAGAAAAAAATTTGGTGCGAATATTTTTAGTTTACGGAAAGCCATGTGAAATAATAATTTTATATCATAAATATACATACATACCACCCATTATAGAAATGCTATAACCGCTTATACAATTTCTTTTTGTTTTTTTTTTTTTTGGTAAATATTTCAAAAAATTACCATTAATATAAGTCTGACTGCTCTAATTTTTGAAGATGAAAGCTGCAATTTGCGAATTTTTTTTCAAATTCAATCGATTGAGATAGAGTTGCTGATAAATTCCTTAATTAATGTATAAAAATCGACAAAATATTTTATGGATACTACGTTATTTTGAACTAAACCAAGTGATAAGCGGAAATCTTAAATTTTACTGAAGACAACAAATAATTTCTTTTCAAATGTATATATGTATTAACTTTTAAAAGGACAAATTTGCAACCCGAGCCCCAAACAAGTCTAGACCAAATTGAATAGAATTTTTTTAAAAATCAATATACATTTTTTTTTTCTTTAAATCAAAAGAAAAATCCATATAAAGTGTCTTTTAAATATTGCTAAGTTATGGTTAAAGAAAAAAGCTAGAAAATCCTCAAACTTTTTTTGACCTAACCAGAATTTGTAATTAATCCCTCTAAAAAGATTTAAAAACACGCCTGTATAATAAATTTCTATAAAAAGAACTCATTTTCTGCAAAATGAACCTTTCAATCTTTCACTCAACAAGCTCCTCCTTTTATTAGAGAAACTATTTTCATTCTCTCGCTCATTGCCCATACAGCTTGAATTGGTGATTTGACAATAAATTCGTAGATAAAGCAGTAGAGCAGTGGTTAGCGCATCGGATAGCGAGCGAACTGTTGTAGGTTCGAGAACAGCTCCGGGCTTCAATTTTTTTTTTTTCATTGAAAATTGTTTTTTTTTTTTTAAACATCGTTAGGTATATGAGTATTTCTAATCTTAATTTTTTATAAGCTCATTTAAATTTCATAAGACATATTTTTATATTTGTGATACTTTTTTCGGAAAAAACTTACTGCGAATATTTTCATAAATATACATACATACCACCCATTATAGAAATGAGATAACCGCTTATACAATTTGGGTTTTTTGGTAAGTTTTTCCGAAAATTAAAATTTTTTTAAACATACCCTCATATTCATAAAAAATAAAATTGGTTTATAAAGCTTTTTAAAATGACATTTTCATACCAATTTTGAATAATAAGAGCTTAATAAACCTTTTATATTTTTTATGAATAAGGGGGATATTGTTCTGTTTATCGGACTTCGGTAGATTATTTCTATAAATTTTGAAATATAAATTTCCATAATTTTTCACAGGTCCTTAAATTTTGTACTAAACGAAGTGGTTAGAGGTCAACTAAAATATTACTAAAGACAACAACTCATTTCTATTCATCCAAATTTACAACACGAACACCAAACAAGTCTAGACAAAATCTGACCACTTTTGAATAAAAAAAAAAAAATCAATATAAAATGTCTTTTTAATATTTCTAAGTTATGGTTAATGAAAAAAGCTAGAAAACCCTCAATCTGTTTTTCCAAAAGGCTACATTTTTCCCGGTTTCAATATACCTACATTTTTTTTAAAAAATCAAATCAAAAATCAATATAAAATGTCTTTTTAAATATTTTCAAGTTAGGGTTAAGGAAAAAAGCTAGAAAACCCTCAAACTGTTTTTGCATAAGGCCAGATTTTGCGAGGTTTAACCACTTTTGAATAACTTTTTTTTTAAATCAACATACCCACATTTTTTTTTTAAATCAAATCAAAAATCGATATGAAATGTCTTTTTAAATATTTCTAAGTTACGGATAAGGAAAAAAGCTAGAAAATCCTCAAAGCCTACATTTAGCCCGGTTTCACCACTTTTGAATATTTTTTTTTTTAAATCAATATACGTACTGTTTTTTTCAAAAATCAAATCAAAAATCGATACAAAATCTCTTTTTAAATATTTCTAAGTTATGGTTGAGGAAAAAAGCTTAAAAACCCTCAAACTGTTTTTTCCATAAGGCTAGATTTTGCCCGGTTTAACCAATTTTGAATAACTTTTTTTTAAATCAACATACCCACATTTTTTTTCAAAAATCAAATCAAAAATCGATATGAAATGTCTTTTTAAATATTTCTAAGTTCTGGCTAAGGCTAGAAAATCCTCAAACTGTTTTTGCAAAAGGCTACATTTTGCCCGGTTTCACCACTTTTGAATATTTTTTTTTTTAATCAATATACGTACTATTTGTTTCAAAAATCAAATCAAAAATCGATAAGAAATGTATTTTTAAATATTTTTAAGTTATGGTTAAGGAAAAAAGATAGAAAAACCTTTAACAGTTTTTACAAAAGGCTAGATTTTGGCTGATTTTACCACTTTGAATACATTTTTTTTTTTAAATCAACATACCTAAATTTTTTTTTTAAATCAAATCAAAAATCAAATTAAAATGTCTTCTAAATATTGCTAAGTTATGGATAAAGAAAAAAGCTAGAAAAACCTTTAACTGTTTTTGCAAAAGCCTAGATTTGCCCTAACCAGCATTTGTAATTTACCAACACTAAATAATAAATTTCTATAAATAGAACTCATATTTCTACAAAATGAATTTCATTCTTTCACTCAATAAGCTCCCCCTATTATTAGAGAAATTATTTTCACTCCTTCGCTCATTGAGTACTTCGGTCCATTATCTATTATATTAATAGGCTAACAAATTTTACATATAAATCATTGCCAAGCTTAAACCCATACTAAATATGCATAAATATTTATGAAATGCATATGGATTTGTTGGCATACCTCTAAGGCAGTGCACAATTATCTAATATATAACCAATACTGCTTCATTTATCTGTAATAAGCGAATGAAAATTTTTCATGCAACTTAAATTGGTTATCTGACAATCAATTTGTAAATAAAGCGATAGCCCAGTGGGAAGCGTTAGGGGGTAGTGGTCGAGCGGTTGATGGTTCGAGTACAGTTAGTTACACAGCTATAGGCCAACATTTTTTTCTTTTTTGTCATTGAAAATTGTTTATATTTTTTATATATTTTTATATTTCTAATCTTGACTTTTTAATATTTTTATAAACAATATTTTTATGTTTGTGATCTCTATTTTCGAGAAGAAAAAAATTTGGTGCGAATATTTTTAGTTTACGGAAAGCCATGTGAAATAATAATTTTATATCATAAATATACATACATACCACCCATTATAGAAATGCTATAACCGCTTATACAATTTCTTTTTGTTTTTTTTTTTTTTGGTAAATATTTCAAAAAATTACCATTAATATAAGTCTGACTGCTCTAATTTTTGAAGATGAAAGCTGCAATTTGCGAATTTTTTTTCAAATTCAATCGATTGAGATAGAGTTGCTGATAAATTCCTTAATTAATGTATAAAAATCGACAAAGTGATAAGCGGAAATCTTAAATTTTACTGAAGACAACAAATAATTTCTTTTCAAATGTATATATGTATTAACTTTTAAAAGGACAAATTTGCAACCCGAGCCCCAAACAAGTCTAGACCAAATTGAATAGAATTTTTTTAAAAATCAATATACATTTTTTTTTCTTTAAATCAAAAGAAAAATCCATATAAAGTGTCTTTTAAATATTGCTAAGTTATGGTTAAAGAAAAAAGCTAGAAAATCCTCAAACTTTTTTTGACCTAACCAGAATTTGTAATTAATCCCTCTAAAAAGATTTAAAAACACGCCTGTATAATAAATTTCTATAAAAAGAACTCATTTTCTGCAAAATGAACCTTTCAATCTTTCACTCAACAAGCTCCTCCTTTTATTAGAGAAACTATTTTCATTCTCTCGCTCATTGCCCATACAGCTTGAATTGGTGATTTGACAATAAATTCGTAGATAAAGCAGTAGAGCAGTGGTTAGCGCATCGGATAGCGAGCGAACTGTTGTAGGTTCGAGAACAGCTCCGGGCTTCAATTTTTTTTTTTTCATTAAAAATTGTTTTTTTTTTTTTAAACATCGTTAGGTATATGAGTATTTCTAATCTTAATTTTTTATAAGCTCATTTAAATTTCATAAGACATATTTTTATATTTGTGATACTTTTTTCGGCAAAAACTTACTGCGAATATTTTCATAAATATACATACATACCACCCATTATAGAAATGAGATAACCGCTTATACAATTTGGGTTTTTTGGTAAGTTTTTCCGAAAATTAAAATTTTTTTAAACATACCCTCATATTCATAAAAAATAAAATTGGTTTATAAAGCTTTTTAAAATGACATTTTCATACCAATTTTGAATAATAAGAGCTTAATAAACCTTTTATATTTTTTATGAATAAGGGGGATATTGTTCTGTTTATCGGACTTCGGTAGATTATTTCTATAAATTTTGAAATATAAATTTCCATAATTTTTCACAGGTCCTTAAATTTTGTACTAAACGAAGTGGTTAGAGGTCAACTAAAATATTACTAAAGACAACAACTCATTTCTATTCATCCAAATTTACAACACGAACACCAAACAAGTCTAGACAAAATCTGACCACTTTTGAATAAAAAAAAAAAAATCAATATAAAATGTCTTTTTAATATTTCTAAGTTATGGTTAATGAAAAAAGCTAGAAAACCCTCAATCTGTTTTTCCAAAAGGCTACATTTTTCCCGGTTTCAATATACCTACATTTTTTTTAAAAAATCAAATCAAAAATCAATATAAAATGTCTTTTTAAATATTTTCAAGTTAGGGTTAAGGAAAAAAGCTAGAAAACCCTCAAACTGTTTTTGCATAAGGCCAGATTTTGCGAGGTTTAACCACTTTTGAATAACTTTTTTTTTAAATCAACATACCCACATTTTTTTTTAAATCAAATCAAAAATCGATATGAAATGTCTTTTTAAATATTTCTAAGTTACGGATAAGGAAAAAAGCTAGAAAATCCTCAAAGCCTACATTTAGCCCGGTTTCACCACTTTTGAATATTTTTTTTTTTAAATCAATATACGTACTGTTTTTTTCAAAAATCAAATCAAAAATCGATACAAAATCTCTTTTTAAATATTTCTAAGTTATGGTTGAGGAAAAAAGCTTAAAAACCCTCAAACTGTTTTTTCCATAAGGCTAGATTTTGCCCGGTTTAACCAATTTTGAATAACTTTTTTTTAAATCAACATACCCACATTTTTTTTCAAAAATCAAATCAAAAATCGATATGAAATGTCTTTTTAAATATTTCTAAGTTCTGGCTAAGGCTAGAAAATCCTCAAACTGTTTTTGCAAAAGGCTACATTTTGCCCGGTTTCACCACTTTTGAATATTTTTTTTTTTAATCAATATACGTACTATTTGTTTCAAAAATCAAATCAAAAATCGATAAGAAATGTATTTTTAAATATTTTTAAGTTATGGTTAAGGAAAAAAGATAGAAAAACCTTTAACAGTTTTTACAAAAGGCTAGATTTTGGCTGATTTTACCACTTTGAATACATTTTTTTTTTTAAATCAACATACCTAAATTTTTTTTTTAAATCAAATCAAAAATCAAATTAAAATGTCTTCTAAATATTGCTAAGTTATGGATAAAGAAAAAAGCTAGAAAAACCTTTAACTGTTTTTGCAAAAGCCTAGATTTGCCCTAACCAGCATTTGTAATTTACCAACACTAAATAATAAATTTCTATAAATAGAACTCATATTTCTACAAAATGAATTTCATTCTTTCACTCAATAAGCTCCCCCTATTATTAGAGAAATTATTTTCACTCCTTCGCTCATTGAGTACTTCGGTCCATTATCTATTATATTAATAGGCTAACAAATTTTACATATAAATCATTGCCAAGCTTAAACCCATACTAAATATGCATAAATATTTATGAAATGCATATGGATTTGTTGGCATACCTCTAAGGCAGTGCACAATTATCTAATATATAACCAATACTGCTTCATTTATCTGCAATAAGCGAATGAAAATTTTTCATGCAACTTAAATTGGTTATCTGACAATCAATTTGTAAATAAAGCGATAGCCCAGTGGGAAGCGTTAGGGGGTAGTGGTCGAGCGGTTGATGGTTCGAGTACAGTTAGTTACACAGCTATAGGCCAAAATTTTTTTCTTTTTTGTCATTGAAAATTGTTTATATTTTTTATATATTTTTATATTTCTAATCTTGACTTTTTAATATTTTTATAAACAATATTTTTATGTTTGTGATCTCTATTTTCGAGAAGAAAAAAATTTGGTGCGAATATTTTTAGTTTACGGAAAGCCATGTGAAATAATAATTTTATATCATAAATATACATACATACCACCCATTATAGAAATGCTATAACCGCTTATACAATTTCTTTTTGTTTTTTTTTTTTTTGGTAAATATTTCAAAAAATTACCATTAATATAAGTCTGACTGCTCTAATTTTTGAAGATGAAAGCTGCAATTTGCGAATTTTTTTTCAAATTCAATCGATTGAGATAGAGTTGCTGATAAATTCCTTAATTAATGTATAAAAATCGACAAAATATTTTATGGATACTACGTTATTTTGAACTAAACCAAGTGATAAGCGGAAATCTTAAATTTTACTGAAGACAACAAATAATTTCTTTTCAAATGTATATATGTATTAACTTTTAAAAGGACAAATTTGCAACCCGAGCCCCAAACAAGTCTAGACCAAATTGAATAGAATTTTTTTAAAAATCAATATACATTTTTTTTTCTTTAAATCAAAAGAAAAATCCATATAAAGTGTCTTTTAAATATTGCTAAGTTATGGTTAAAGAAAAAAGCTAGAAAATCCTCAAACTTTTTTTGACCTAACCAGAATTTGTAATTAATCCCTCTAAAAAGATTTAAAAACACGCCTGTATAATAAATTTCTATAAAAAGAACTCATTTTCTGCAAAATGAACCTTTCAATCTTTCACTCAACAAGCTCCTCCTTTTATTAGAGAAACTATTTTCATTCTCTCGCTCATTGCCCATACAGCTTGAATTGGTGATTTGACAATAAATTCGTAGATAAAGCAGTAGAGCAGTGGTTAGCGCATCGGATAGCGAGCGAACTGTTGTAGGTTCGAGAACAGCTCCGGGCTTCAATTTTTTTTTTTTCATTGAAAATTGTTTTTTTTTTTTTAAACATCGTTAGGTATATGAGTATTTCTAATCTTAATTTTTTATAAGCTCATTTAAATTTCATAAGACATATTTTTATATTTGTGATACTTTTTTCGGCAAAAACTTACTGCGAATATTTTCATAAATATACATACATACCACCCATTATAGAAATGAGATAACCGCTTATACAATTTGGGTTTTTTGGTAAGTTTTTCCGAAAATTAAAATTTTTTTAAACATACCCTCATATTCATAAAAAATAAAATTGGTTTATAAAGCTTTTTAAAATGACATTTTCATACCAATTTTGAATAATAAGAGCTTAATAAACCTTTTATATTTTTTATGAATAAGGGGGATATTGTTCTGTTTATCGGACTTCGGTAGATTATTTCTATAAATTTTGAAATATAAATTTCCATAATTTTTCACAGGTCCTTAAATTTTGTACTAAACGAAGTGGTTAGAGGTCAACTAAAATATTACTAAAGACAACAACTCATTTCTATTCATCCAAATTTACAACACGAACACCAAACAAGTCTAGACAAAATCTGACCACTTTTGAATAAAAAAAAAAAAATCAATATAAAATGTCTTTTTAATATTTCTAAGTTATGGTTAATGAAAAAAGCTAGAAAACCCTCAATCTGTTTTTCCAAAAGGCTACATTTTTCCCGGTTTCAATATACCTACATTTTTTTTAAAAAATCAAATCAAAAATCAATATAAAATGTCTTTTTAAATATTTTCAAGTTAGGGTTAAGGAAAAAAGCTAGAAAACCCTCAAACTGTTTTTGCATAAGGCCAGATTTTGCGAGGTTTAACCACTTTTGAATAACTTTTTTTTTAAATCAACATACCCACATTTTTTTTTAAATCAAATCAAAAATCGATATGAAATGTCTTTTTAAATATTTCTAAGTTACGGATAAGGAAAAAAGCTAGAAAATCCTCAAAGCCTACATTTAGCCCGGTTTCACCACTTTTGAATATTTTTTTTTTTAAATCAATATACGTACTGTTTTTTTCAAAAATCAAATCAAAAATCGATACAAAATCTCTTTTTAAATATTTCTAAGTTATGGTTGAGGAAAAAAGCTTAAAAACCCTCAAACTGTTTTTTCCATAAGGCTAGATTTTGCCCGGTTTAACCAATTTTGAATAACTTTTTTTTAAATCAACATACCCACATTTTTTTTCAAAAATCAAATCAAAAATCGATATGAAATGTCTTTTTAAATATTTCTAAGTTCTGGCTAAGGCTAGAAAATCCTCAAACTGTTTTTGCAAAAGGCTACATTTTGCCCGGTTTCACCACTTTTGAATATTTTTTTTTTTAATCAATATACGTACTATTTGTTTCAAAAATCAAATCAAAAATCGATAAGAAATGTATTTTTAAATATTTTTAAGTTATGGTTAAGGAAAAAAGATAGAAAAACCTTTAACAGTTTTTACAAAAGGCTAGATTTTGGCTGATTTTACCACTTTGAATACATTTTTTTTTTTAAATCAACATACCTAAATTTTTTTTTTAAATCAAATCAAAAATCAAATTAAAATGTCTTCTAAATATTGCTAAGTTATGGATAAAGAAAAAAGCTAGAAAAACCTTTAACTGTTTTTGCAAAAGCCTAGATTTGCCCTAACCAGCATTTGTAATTTACCAACACTAAATAATAAATTTCTATAAATAGAACTCATATTTCTACAAAATGAATTTCATTCTTTCACTCAATAAGCTCCCCCTATTATTAGAGAAATTATTTTCACTCCTTCGCTCATTGAGTACTTCGGTCCATTATCTATTATATTAATAGGCTAACAAATTTTACATATAAATCATTGCCAAGCTTAAACCCATACTAAATATGCATAAATATTTATGAAATGCATATGGATTTGTTGGCATACCTCTAAGGCAGTGCACAATTATCTAATATATAACCAATACTGCTTCATTTATCTGTAATAAGCGAATGAAAATTTTTCATGCAACTTAAATTGGTTATCTGACAATCAATTTGTAAATAAAGCGATAGCCCAGTGGGAAGCGTTAGGGGGTAGTGGTCGAGCGGTTGATGGTTCGAGTACAGTTAGTTACACAGCTATAGGCCAAAATTTTTTTCTTTTTTGTCATTGAAAATTGTTTATATTTTTTATATATTTTTATATTTCTAATCTTGACTTTTTAATATTTTTATAAACAATATTTTTATGTTTGTGATCTCTATTTTCGAGAAGAAAAAAATTTGGTGC
>CAXKVI010000001.1:88536125-88655079 GCA_964058755.1 Campiglossa producta | reverse complement strand
GGCCGAACACTTAACCGCTACACCACGGCGGCCGCCAAAAGTCCGTCCAAATGTCACTTGTTAAAGTGATGCTGTCTATAGTAGATAGTTGATTGATTTATTATCAATCCATCGTGTCACAGTGGCTCGGCTGGGAACCTTGAAATGCGGGGCTAAAACTTTCAGCAAGTATCTGAAACCTTCATTTTCTACCAGGGAAAAATATTGATTCTCTTTACAAATCATGTACAAGATTGCGTTGTTACTTTTTATTGCTTTTTCACCAGTGGAATACGAGGCAACTCTCCGAAACTTCCTTGTATTGTCTTCTGCTTCTTCAAAGATATTACTTCAACAAAGTTGTCCTCATTTACCTACGAATGGGAATCTACTCTAGCTGGAACGCTCGTAACACATGAAGCGCTCGTAGACGGCTCGCAAAGTTCTGAAACAACTTCAACATTTTCTCTTCGCTCGGTATTCGTATCTATTACATTTTGTTTTCCACGTTTATTTTTCATTGAGTTCATTTCGAGGAATGCTGCTTTATGAACGTTTTTAATATGACAAATCAAGTTGGTGGTATTACCAGCTGTTTTAATGGTTTTTCACACAACTTACACTTTGCAGATTTCTCTCCGTTTCTGCAGAAAAATTCCAATACCACGCTTGTTGTTATGGGTGCCATAGCCAGTTTTAAAACAAGAATATTATGTCGCCGGTTCCAAAGTATACAGATGTATTTACTTTTTAAATTTTTTGGGAAAACAGCATTTCAAACTTTTATTTTTTCAAAGAACTCCATTGTAAAAATGAAATTTTGAATGCCATTTCAAAAACAATTTAAATTTTGAAATACTTCTGTATACTTTGGAACCGGCAATGTGTTTTTTATGTGTAACAATAAATATACAGTGCAGTAGAATTTACAGTTCAAATTATTCCTCCAAATGAATTTTAAGTTGAAAAGTTAAAGTGTCGGTTTTACAATGACGCCAATTCGAAAAATTAGGCATGATAAAATGCTGGAACATCGGAAAAATACATCGATACATCGTTAAATATCGTATTATTTGATACATCGCTTTCATTTGATGTATCGAATTGAAAACATCGATGTTTCCGATGTATCGTTAAACATCGAGCATCCCTAGAACGACCGCGATGGCAACTACGGGTCGAAATTCATCCCAAGAGACATCTCCCAGTCGCTCTGAGTACTTGGACAAAAGAGCGGCCGCAAGGATCCTGAAGAAATACGAAGGTATTTCGCAAGAGACGCTATCGCCGAATGCCAGAAAGACGGTGGAGATGGCTGAAGCTATCTTACCGAACATCCAAAGCAATTACGCGCCAAAGAAGGTTAATGGAAATCCCTTCAAACGCCAGAGATCGGACGTGGATTTAGAACCCCACCCGAAGCGGCAGCAGAACGCCCCCGTAGTGGGTAAACTCAGCTTTGCTGAAGTGACCAAGGATAGGATCCTCATAGGCGTCACTGACCGAGGTAACGAAAGCTGGGCCATCCATAGGGACCAGTGGCGGTACGTCCGGAACGCGATCGGTAATGCCATTCTTGACATTATGGATGAGTCTCCGGGTGCCACGCGGATGGGTTCTGATGCGGGATGGCACCAGGGCCGAATCAAGGTAAGACAGGGTGAGTTCTACCAAGGGGCAAGAATCGAGGTTGTCGACTGAAAGGACATCCCGGCTCGGCCAAGGGCAAGAGCATGGATTCCTGCCATCCCTGCTGAACCTGAGAGAATTCTCAGGATGCTGCGGGTCATGAACCCGCCTCTCCCGACGCAGTACTGGAGTGTCAATCTGGTTGAGGATGCGGTAGGGCCTGATAGGCAAGTGGTCTTCACCCTGAATAACGAGGCACTCGAGCCCCTTATACGGCGCAATGGACGAGTGCACTACGGCATGGGTCAGATCGTGATCCACGTATACCGCGGCGATGCACAGCGCGCTGCTATTTCGGCTGCACCGGAGGACTCGGACATCGCAGTGCCGGAAGAGGAGTCGGAGATGTCCGACTCGGAAAGTATGGTATCTGCCACGTCAAATGGCGAAGGAGCAGCGAACAGCTCGGAGATGGGAGACAGCCTGCTGGACGGGGAAGATCTCAACGTCACAGTGATAGCAGCTAGTCCTGAGGGCACCAATGTTGATACTGCCACAGTTAGTAGCATATATCTTCTCAATGTGTAATAATTACGAAATCAATTCGAGGCAAGCTAGTACCGTTTTTATCAATGTATTGTGTACGTGTATATTCATAAACGAAAAAATTTAAAAAAATGTCAAAGCAATGAAGTAGCGGATTTCATTGATAGGGGCCCAAATGTATTGAAACCAAATTACATTTTTTTTTTTAATATGTTGAGGTTTGTTGTCACAAGTATAATGGTAAGGCATCTATAGTTTTTCGTCTAAGAACCCAATCAGTATACTTAACCTAACTTAACTTAAGCCAAAAGTTTTCAATATTTTCTTTCGTAAGTTTACGTTTTAAATAACAATTTATACAGATTTCTCGTATTGCAGGTAGGCCTTAAGTTAAGTTAAGTTAAGTAAAGACGTAAAGACTGATTGGACCCTAACGTGGCTCTTGATTGTGTGTCAAGCTAATAACTTTCAAGGAGCTATTTTTTATATTCGAATATTCACTACTATCTCCATAATGGCTCAACCGATCTTGAAACAGACACCGGACTTCATTCTGTTAAAATGCTCGCACCACAGCGAGCTAAGCTCTGTGACCCAGGCACTTTTTATAGTGCCTTTTTTTGCTTTTCAAATTTTATAAAAAATTAAATTTTTTGTGTTTTTTTTTTTAAACGCTCATGATTTTTTGAATTATTTTTATAAACAAAAATATATGCCTGCCTCGCTCGAAATGAAGATATCTGTACTGTGATGTTTTCGAACGGTACTAGCTTTTACTGCCAATATAGGAGTATTAAATATATGGTTAGTAGGGCTTTCGCCACGCCAAATCGTGGTCTGAACAAATCGTCGTTGAAAGATAAGCCTCCAGACGAGGTGAAACTCGACGATACGGTGGTGGCAGGGAAGTCTGAGCGCTCTCATGTTGGTGGTGCTTCAGATAAACCTGCACAATTCTCGGCGGTTTGATGACTAAGGGTTTTAAGCTTATCCGAGCCAGCGAGGGGGGCAGGGTTAGAGCCTGTATTTTGGTTAAGTCTGAGCTGAACGCCTTTCTCTTGCCCAACTATACCAATGGTGATGTTACAGCTGCCAGTTTAACAGTCGGCAGTACCAGCCTGACGATGGCGTCAGTCTATATGCCCTACGACGCCGAAGAACCTCCTCCACAGAGGGAGGTAAAAGACCTGGTGGCTAATTTTACCATGGGTCATCTTATTATCGGAACTGACGTGTGTGTAGTGGGGTGTGTAGTGGGGTGTGGTTGCTGTGTGACCTTGCCCAATCCCGCCTCTTGCGTCCTCGTTACTACACTCTGGGCAACGTGAGCTATCTAGGCTCGCGGCAGAAAGAGAGGGAGCCTCGGTGGGGCCACTCTGACATACTTGATTTAAGGGCTCACCGAGGTCTTTTGCGCAGCGTCTGTTCACCATGAGGTGCGGCTGCAAGCGGGCGTCTGTCTTGAAGAAAGCGGTTCGCTATATAAATGCGTAAATATTCTAAAAAAAAAAAAAAAACCCGAAACGGGTTGTGCGCTGGACTAATTCCAATGAAAAGTAAAACACCAAAGCCTCGGATGAGAACCCCCTTTAATATTGACGACCCGGCAAAACGAATTATGGACTACGAGAAGGATATTAGGGCATGTACGTGGAATGTCCGGACCCTTTCTAGGGAGCGTACCCTCGTCCTCGAGAAAGCAAAGGGGCAAGGAAAGACGACCATCGGTCCTTGTGACGTATACTACAGTGGCCAGACACGCGGCAAAGCGCGTGGTGTAGGATTTGTGGTGGGAAAGAGACTTCGCCGCCAATTGCTAGCGTTCACTCCTGTGGACGAGCGTCTCGCTGCGATCCGCATCAAGGCGAGGTTTTTCAACATAACATTTATCTGCGCCTATGCGCCGACTGAGGAGACGGACGACGCAGAGAAGGACTCCTTCTACGATAAACTTGAACAAGCCTATGATCGCTGCCACCTGCATGATATCAAAATCGTGCACGGCGACTTAAATGCCAAGTTGGGCAAGGAAGGAATCTTTGGTCCTACAGTTGGAAAATTCAGTCTCCACGATATAACATCCCCCAACGGCACTAGGTTGATTGACTTCGCCGCTTACCGCAATATGGTCATCAGTAGTACCAGGTTCCAGCATAAGCGAATACACCAAGCCACCTGGCTGTCCCCTGATCAAAGAACAAGAAACCAGATTGATCATGTCATGATCGACGGCAGACACAGCTCCACCGTTCTAGACCTGCGTACCCTACGCGGTCCCAATATCGACTCGGACCATTATCTTGTTGCAGCCAAGATACGCACACGCCTCTGTGCAGCGAAGAAAGTACGCACAGTAACGGAAGGAAAGTTTGACGTCGAGAAGCTGCGTGTGACACAGACAGCTGATAATTTCTCCACTCGACTCTCACACCTGCTATCGGAGAGCAATCCTCGACCTAACGATGTAACCGAGCAATGGAAGCATATCTCTCACTCATTACGTACCGCCGCTGAGGCCACTATAGGGTTTCAGCGAGCCCGCAAGAACAACTGGTACGATGAGGAATGCACCACAGCCTCGGACAAAAAGGACGCTGCATACAGGGAGACGTTGTGAATGGGCGCAACCCGCAGTGTATGGCAACGCTATAGTGAGGCCAGGAAGGAAGAGAGACGCCTTTTCAGAAAAAAGAAACTTGACAGGAATGATGCCCGAAAATTCTATGAAAAGATCCGGCGGATGGCGGAAGGTTTAGCGGGGCAAGTTCCTGTAAGGACAATAATGACACACAAAGTTTGCTAAAAATGCTATTTTGCTTACTATGGCTCGCTTAAATTGTTCTTAACTTCAGTAATATTTATTTAATTGAAAAACTTTATTCACAAATATTTTAGGGGCACATTTGATGAACAATGTTGCTTTTTTGTAACATTAATATTTAATCTAGAAAAAAAACAAATTAAAAGATAAAGGCGAAATTTTCACATATCTTTGCATTCTTTGCCTGATGATTACAGTAGTTTACAAATAATTAATTTGAAAAAAATGCCAAGATATTCATGTATATGGGTGAATTGGCACTAGTATGCCGGGCTGTGAACATATTTTTAAAATTTTTTGTATGGGCAGGTTTACGAGATATCGGTAATTTTGTATTTTTTCAGGTATCACTTCATTAAAAGATTCTTTTCGGAAATGATACAAAAGCGACATATAATATGTAGGGGTGGACCAAACCATCGCTGAGCACTAGTTGGTCAAAGTCGAAATTTAGTCGAATATTTACGATTTTTGGAAAAACTTTGATTATAAAAATGTTTTTTATGCGATGTTGTAAAAATTAGGAACTTTTTCTAAAATTTGTGTGCATAATAACAAACACTTTAAGCATAATATTACCAAGGTCTAGGAAAGACTGTATTTTTTGGCTATTTTTTTTGTAAATTTCAACATTTGAATGCGCACCTCAAATAACGTTGTAACCGACATATTTTGAAAAATGCGTTTCTTTGTGGATTGTTATTCCAACGGCAGTTTTCCATAATTCTAAAAAAAAAGAGCTATTTTGAGTATTTTTTGGACTTCAAGACCAAAGAGAGAGCTATTTTTATCTAGTGACATAATGGCGACATCAGATTGTTTTTTGCTTCTAACAAATATTTTATATTTTGTGGCTTACAACGTTATTTGAGGCGCGCATTCATTTCTAAACTTAACTAAATTGTAAAAGTTCGATGTCAGTATAAGGCAGATATTCAAAAAACTTCGTGGTGTCAATCATTGCTAAGCAAATAGAGTCCAAATCAACCGTTTTTTTAATTTTTGTCCGTCTGTCTGTCTATCTATCTCTCCGACTGTCTGTCTTTCTGCCTGTATGTTTGTGGACGTATCACTCGAAAACTGCTGTAAATGAAACTTAGTTCTACAACTCGACCGGTTTTAGAGTTATCGACCAATATGTGGAGCAGGGGTGACCAAACATGTGTTCGTACAATACGCGTGTATTCGTCGATAACTGTAAAACCGGTCGAGTTATCGAAATAAAGGATACCTTAAATTTCAAGTTAAACGTCTCCTAATACAACAGTGAAAGTTTCATTTAATTCTATTCAGCAGTTTTCGAGTGATACGTCCACAAACATACAGAAAGAAAGACAAACAGCGGACAGAAAGATAGACAGACAGGCGGACCAAAGTTATAAAAACGGTTGGTTTGGACTCTATTTGCTTGGTAATGATTGACACCACGAATTTTTTTGATTATATGTCTTATACAGACATAGACATGATGCTATTTAGTTAAATTTAGAAATGTTGAAATTTACAAAAAAAAATCGCCAAAAATACAGTTTTTCCTAGATCTTGGTAATATTTTGCTAAAAGTGTTTGTTATTATGCACACAAATTTTGGAAAAAGTTCCTGATTTTTACAACTTAGCATGAAAAAAATATTTTTCAAATCAAAATTTTTTTCGAAAATCGTAAAAATTCGACTACATTTCGACTTTGACCAGCTATTGCTCAGCGATGGTTTGGTCCACCCCACATATTATATGTCGTTGGAAGCGTATTTTAATTTCCTTTCGAACAAGGTGTCGCTTTTGTATCATTGCCGAAAAGAATTTTTGAATGAAGTGATATCGAAAAAACACAAAATTACCGATATCTCGAAAACCTGCCAATAAAAAATCTTTTAAAAATATGTTTACAGCTCGGCAAACCATTGCCAATTCACCGATATATATGAATATCTTGGTATTTTTTCAAATGAATTATTTGTAAACTATTGTAATCATCAGGCAAAGAATGCGAAAATATGTGAAAATTTCGCCGTTATTTTTTAATTTCGTTTTTTTTCTAGATTAAATATTAGTGTTACAAAAAACTAATACAGAGCAAAATTGTTCATCAGATATGTCCCTAGAATATTTGTGAATTAAGTTTTTCATTAAAATAAATATTACTGAAGTTAAGAACAATTCAGGCGAGCCATAGTGAGAAAAATAGCATTTTTAGCAAACTTTTTGTGCTCAAGGCACGACCAATCATTATGGCTGGTTTTCATTAGATCAAAATGACTGACCCCAAAAAATGACTAAACTGTCACCATAGAAATTTGGTGGCATATGTGTTTTCATTACGTCTCTAAAACTGGCATGAAGTCGATAAAGCGGTGCGTGGCAAAGGGTGTCGGCAAATTTTCGTGTCAGTCGATTGCAGCCTTGTTTCCATCTCTGATGTCAGCCGTGAAGTAAACATGTTTGACAGCGGGTCAGCTGATACATTTGGCAAACAAAATTTTATTAAAAACGCGGTAAAGTTTCCCGAAAAGCTCAACAGAATAATTTATAAAAATTATTCGAGTGGTCAAAAGTGCACACAATATTCAAAGTTTTAATTTTTATTATAAGGTAAAGTGCAAAATGCGCAAAAATATACAAGGTGCATTAGCTGCATTGATGTTTGTGACAACGCTGAGGTCCTGGACAAGGAAGAGGAGCTAGTTAAGAAAGCGGAAGCAATGGTGGGTTAGGCCGGGTCTTCGGAAGAGAGGAACGTGTGGGTTCTACTCTACACTCCGTTTTAAGCTACGCGTACAAGACCCAAAGTGGCTAAAAAATTGTTTGAGGATGAGTGTGGAGGACTTCGACTTCCTTGTGGCCCGCTTAACTCCACACGTTTATAAAAGGAACACAAAGTTCCGGGACGCAATTTCGGTGGGAGAAAAGTTGGCAGTAACTTTACGCTACTTGGCCACACGTGATGTCCGTTTTCCTGTTAGGAAAAACTACCATCTGCCACGCTATACATCACACATGTCGTGCTATTTTTGAAGCATTGAAAGACGAATTTTTAAAAGTGAGTATTAATGTGGTTTTTTAATTAGAGATCTATATCCGAAAATATATTGATGTTGGTTACATTTCTTCCAGATTCCCAGCAGTCCTGAAGAATGGACAGAGGTTGCTAAGCGTTTCGAAGAGCGATGGAATTTCCCTAATTGCTGCGAGGCATTAGATGGAAAACATATAGCTATTCAGGAGCCTGCAAACTGTGGCTTCGAGTACTTCAAATACAAAATGTACAACAGTATTGTCCTGATAGCTATGGCGGACGCCGATTACAAATTTTTGTTTGTAGAAGTTGGAGCGTATGGTCGTGAATCAGATAGTGGCGTTTCTGCAAGGTAATGCTGCTTTTGAGATCATAGAATTAATTATCAAATCTTTTTCCAAAATACACAGACGTCCACTATCTAGTGCTCTTGCTGAAAACACAATAAATTTTCCACCACCAAATCCACTCCCTAGTGAGGTGAATGAAACACCTTTTGTGATTTTTGCAGACGACGTGTTTCCTTTGAAACCATATTTGCTGAAACCATTTTGTTATCGGGAACAGGTTATGTCGCACAAAATTTTCAATTATAGGTGGTCTCGAGGACGAAATGTAATTGAAAATGTGTTCGGCATATGTGCATCGCGTTTCCGAATTCTGAGAAGGCCAATGGACGTGACACGAGAACATGCAAAAGCAATTGTTCTCGCCATTTGTGTCCTGCACAATTTTCTCTTAAGCCGCAAATCAGTATTTATGAGAAGGTCTGACGTTGACAAGGAGGCCGGAGGCGTTGCTGTTCAAGGCAGTTGGCGTACGGAGCTTGGAGAAAACTGAATTCTTCCATCATTTCGGCCAAGCAGTACTTTAGGTAGGCCAACAGGCGACGCAATATATGTGCGTGAACAATTTATGGAGTACTTCATGGCACCACATGGTGAAGTTACATGGCAATACAACAGAACCATACTACATGATTCATTATGATAGTTCGTTTCACGTATTGCCGGTTCTGCGAGAACGGTATATGTACATATGCATTACCTTTCGTACCGAAACGACCCGGGTTGTTTTTTTTTTTATTTTAATGACCTGGCCAAGAGCAATATACCCCGAAGTGACCCTGTCTAACGCGTCACGATTCCACCACCTAATATTGTCATCCCCGGAACAGCCCCTTGCAGCACGTGTGCTCCTCATTGCGCCAACACCACAAGCATTCACCCATAGCTACTTTCTACGTAGTACATCTGTCGATGCTATAAGCACTACCGAGCTTCAGCCCTTACCTCCGAACCCTCCACTAACTTCTTCCGGTACTAGCACGAATTTGAGTCAAGTCCATCAGCTTCTGGTCCCTCACACTTCGTGCACTGTATGTCGGCACAGGATATATGCGTCGGTGGCATCGGTTAAGTGCAACTCCTGCCTGGGCCAATGTCACCTACGCATATGTTCTAGGCTCGCAAACAGAAATCTCTGGACTGATGCGTTTATCGCACCTTGCTGCCGAGCTGCGCAGCCCACAACGCCGACGGATGTAAACTCATCTTATAATGAACGAAATCCGCCGGCTTTAGGACTGCGACGGAGATCGCGACCTAGTCTACCACCTTCTAGGCAAACGCATCAGTCTTTAACTCCCAGAGTGGCCATTGCCTCTCCTTCGCACTTTAAATTGATGCAATTTATTTGCAACGGCTTGACCGGCAAGATAGCGGAGATAACTAAATTCATGCAGCTGCATAAAATAAAAATTGCTGCAATCCAGGAGACGAAACTTGGCCCCCACACGGATCTCCGAACGAGTGGAGGCTACCAAGTTCTCCGGCACGATCGCACGGACAGCGGGGGCGGTCTCGCGTTCCTTGTTCACCATACAGTGCAGTATAGGGAATTTGATATCAACACCGACCAAAGAGACTTACCCTTAGAGTGTCAGGGTATAGTTATACAAGCTGAAGCCCGTCACCTGCTGCCCCAGAAGTTATCGCCCTGACCTTAGGGCGTTTCTTTGTGGCGGTAACCGTATCATCATGGGCGATTTTAATGCCCACCATGATATGTGGCATTCACACCTTTCTGTGGACGGCAGAGGACGGGAATTAGCCGAGCAAATTGACGCTTCCCCTTTCTGCGCTGTGAACGGAGACACCCCTACAAGGATGGCTGTTAACTGCAGTAGCTCCCCGGATCTAACTATTGTTAGTCCGGGGTTAATTAACAGCATAAACTGGCAACCGATGGTGGCCCTGTCATCCGACCACCTGCCTATCATCCTGTCCGTCGACCGTGCCACGGACTTCAGTACTTCGGAGAAAAGAACATACGTGACCTTCAAAAGGGCTAACTGGGTCGGCCTTTTGGAATTCACGGAGAACTCCTTTGGTGATTTCCCATTCCTACCGATGTATACGTTGGTGAGCGAAACATCCGTGAGGTCATTAAAAAGGCTACAGCCCGTTTTATAGCAGCTGGTAGAATAAAAAATATAAGGCCAAACTTCCCAGCTGAGGCCGCAGTCTTGGCTAACGAGCGTGACCTCATACGCAACATCGATCCCTCAGACCCACAGATCGGTGATCTCAACGTGGAAATCAGACGGCTGGTTAACGAACACAAACAAACCAAATGGGAGGAGCACCTTAGGTCTTGTAACCTCTCTACCGGTGTTGGGAAATTATGGTCCACAGTCATGTCCTTGTCAAATCCTACGGGTCCGCCAAAGAATGTCGACATCGCCTTTGGTGACAAGACACGCAATGACCCCAAGAAATGTGCACAGGCTTTCTGTCGATAGTATGTCCCTCATCCTGCACAAGAAAGGACAAGACGTGGAATTTTCAGGCATGCGCATAAACACAAAAACCATGCCCCGTTCCCATCACCGCTACAGAGGTTCCAGAGGCCATCCGGAAGGCCAAAAATTCCAAAGCCATCGGTCCTGATGGCATAGCCATGGTGCACCTCAAACACATCGGCGCAGTAGGAGTTAAATACCTAACTGCCGTCTTCAATCTGTCTTTGACCACTGCTGTCATACCCGATAAATGGAAGTAGGCAACTGTGATCCCACTAGTAAAGCCTGGCAAGCCAGCCAACGTTGGGGAGTCATATCGTCCGATATCACTCCTCTCGCCAGTAGTAAAGACACTTGAGGCGGTCCTACTCCCGCTCTACAATTCAAACTTAATGTTAGCCGAGTACCAACATGGTTTCAGGAAAGGTAGGAGCACAACATCTGCTCTAAATGTCATAAACACTCAGATAACTGACGGTCTAAATCAAAACAGACCTAATGACAGGACGTCACTCCCCCCTGTCTTAAGCGATGGACCGCCAATTATGTCAGTGGTCGTCGGTCGTCTGTTGTGTTCAAATGTAAAGCCAGGAAGATCAAACAAGGGGTACCACAGGGTAGTGTCCTTTCCCCGTTACTGTTTAACTTCTATATTTCGAAGCTTCCTCCGCCACCAGAAGAAGTTACGATTGCTTCTTACGCAGATGATTGCACGATATTGGCAACAGGTACTTCCGTTCATGAGCTGTGCTCTAAAATAAATGGTTATCTCCCTCTCTTGTCGAGTTCTTCACCGCTCGAAGCTTGACATTGTCGCCAACAAAGTCCTCGGCGACCTTATTCACGACGTGGACGGCGCAGGTTGGTATGGAATTAGAAATTTATGTAGGTGATCAAAAAATACCTACTGTCGCTCACCCAAAAATTTTAGGAGTGACTTTCGACACCATGCACACTTTCGCTGCCCATTCAGCTGCAATTATCTCAAAATTACAGAGCTGCAACAAAATCCAGAAGTCACTAGCCGACAGTACTTGGGATAAGGACAAAGAAACGTTGTTGGTAACTTACAAGGCAATTGGTCGGCCGATTCTGAACTATGCGTCGCCGATATGGTCGCCGGGGCTTGCAGACGTTCATTGGAGTCAGCTGCAGGCCTGTCATATACACAATGAGGTGGAAATGCTTCCAGTTAGGGAGCATAATGAAATGCTAAACAAGCAGTACCTTTTGAATTGTTGTAAACCACAGCACCCCAATAGGCAACTGCTTGAACTCACTCCGCCTCTTAGGACCATAAGGACGCATTTGCGTAAACATTTTGATGAGATCCGCCATTATATAACAATGCCGTTTGGTCTAGAGGTGCATAAGCAGGCCTTGGGGCATATCCATACAATGTCAGTTGGCCATCACGCCGCGCTCTGTTCGATGAATAATGTCTTACATGCCGCAACTCCAAGCATTTCTGAAGAGGAGCGTCATCTTCCTCGAGAGACAATGGTCACTCTGGCTCAATCACGCTCTGGATATTGTAGCTCGGTAGTGCTTATAGCATCGGCCGATGTACTACGTAAAAAGTAGCTATGGGTGGATGCTTGTGGTGTTGGCGCACTAGGACGCGAGCTGCAGCCGGGAACACACATGTTCTGCTGAGCAATATATCTGTGGTCATAAGCAATAACAGCCTAAGTCAACTTAAGAAATTAGACCAGTTGAAATTTTTGCTGGTGAATTTTTGTAACAAAACTGTTTTATAACTATGGCAAACGTATTGGCTTTAATTGTTTGTAAAGAAAGTAAAAAAGACCAATGAAAGTCTTGAAAAATGTCTCGATGTTGCCATTCAACCAACTGATCGTAAAAGTATGATTAGTATCAGTCCTTTTTTTGATTGCCCTTTTGTTACTTCACACAAATAAATACATTTAAAATAGGAACGTAGATTTAAGATTTTGTATATCGTGAGGCAAAGAAGGAAGAGAGACGCCTTTTCAGAAAAAAGAAAAGTGAGGCCGAAAGGCGTGAGTGTGAGGAGCTTGAGATGCTGGCTGACGGGAATGATGCCCGAAAATTCTATGAAAAGATCCGGCGGATGACGGAAGGTTTTAAGACCGGGGCAAGCTCCTGTAAGGACAATAATGGCGACCTGATAACCGACGTACAAAGTGTACTTAAATTATGGAGGGAGCACTTCTCCACACTGCTATATTGCGAGGGAGACGTCGAACCCGATACCCCAATCCCTGACGATGGAAAAGTCGTCCCACCACCTGACTATGATGAAGTGAGGATAGCTATATCCCGGCTCAAAAACAACAAAGCGCCTGGAAAAGACGGACTACCCACCGAGCTGTTCAAACACGGAGGCGAAGAGCTGGTAAAAAGCATGCATCAGCTCTTATGCAGAATATGGTCAGACGAATGCATGTCTCCGGATTGGAATTTAAGTGTGCTTTGCCCAATCCACAAGAAAGGCGATCCCGCTAACCGCACCAACTACCGCGGAATCAGTCTTCTTAATATCGCATATAAGGTTCTTTCTAGAGTGTTGTGTGAAAGGCTGAAGCCCATTGTAGACAAACTGATTGGACCTTATCAGTGTGGCTTTAGACATGGTAAGTCTACCATCGACCAGATTTTCACGATACGCCAAATCCTGGAGAAGACCCATGATAAAAGAATCGACACACACCATCTCTTTGTCGATCTCATAGCCGCATTTGACAGCGCAAAAAGGAGTTGCCTGTATGCCGCCATGTCTGAATTTGTCTTCCCTGCAAAGCTTATACGGCTTTGCCAAATGACGTTGAGAAATACCAACAGCTCCGTCAGAATCGGGAAGGACCTCTCTGAGCCATTTGAAACCATACGAGGCTTCAGACAGGGCCACTCCCTTTCGTGCGATTTCTTCAATCTGATGCTGGAGAAGATAATTCGAGCAGCAGAGCTAAACCGCAATGGTACAATCTTTTACAAGAGCGTGCAATTTCTGGCGTATGCCGATGATATTGATATCATTGGCCTTAACAACCGCGCCGTAAGCGCTGCCTTCTCTGGACTGGATAAGGAAGCGAAAAAAGTGGGTCTTGCCGTGAACGAGAACAAGACGAAGTATTTGCTGTCATAAAAGAAAGAATCGGCGCACCTGCGCTTTGGCAGTCATGTCACTGTTGATAGTTACAAATTTGAAACTGTGAGGGACTTCGTCTATTTGGGAACCAGTATCAACACCGAAAATAATATCAGTCTAGAAGTCCAGCGGAGAATCACTCTTGCCAACAAGTGCTACTTTGGACTGAGTAGGCAATTGAGAAGTAAAGTCCTCTCTCGAAGAACAAAGATCACGCTCTATAAGTCTCTCATCATACCTGTCCTGATGTATGGCTCAGATTCATGGACAATGTCAAGAGAAGATGAGATGGCCCTTGGAGTATTTGAGAGAAAAGTTCTCCGGAAGATTTATGGTCCTTCCCGTGATGCCAACGGCGAGTATCGAAGGAAATTTAACGATGAGCTGTACGAGCTCTACGCAGATCTGACCATAGTCCAGCGAATTAAAGCCCAAAGACTCCGCTGGCTGGGCCATGTTATGCGAATGGACAAAGAAGCTCCAGCACAGAAGGTTTTCCTATCGTCGCCTGAATTCGGCAGCAGAGGAAGGGGGAGGCCTCGACTGAGATGGAAACAACAGGTGGGGGATGACTTGAACTCCCTTGGGGTTTCCAATTGGCGTCAGTTATCGCTAAAAAGGAAAGAGTGGTGTGCTTTGATAGGTAACGGCCAAAATCGCTTAGGCGATTACATATTTTAATAAATCAGAAGTCTTTTGAATCTCACGAGAAGGCTTACAACCTCTCAAATGGTTGGGTTTTTTTTTAAATTCAACAAACTGTTCAACTTACCCCCACCGGTGGTAAGGGGTTGACAGTAAGGCGGGTCCATTTATTAACCTATATCGCGCCATCGATTTTTCGATAGGTTTGGGGTTAAGGAAAAAAAAGTTCCACTACGCCTACCCAAAAAAATAATTTTCAAGCCTGCAAAATTTGAGTTTTTTGAAATTTTTTTTCGTTTATTTTTAAAGTTTTTTTAATGACCTACTTAAAAAATTTTCATTTGACTTACAAATTTTCATACATACCCTGTCCGACTCAAAATTGTCCGTTAAAAACTTTGGCGATAACAGTTTTTTGAAAAAAAAAATATTTTTGGGGTTTTGAGGAGTGTTTTGGTTAAAAAAATTACTTTTCCGCCATTTTTTTTTAAGGGTTTCTTCAAAAACGTGCAAAAGTGTTGCACGTGAAAACGAATTTGTCTCGTAGTTCCTATCCCACTTAAAATTATGCGATAGAAACGTTGGCATTAACAGTTTAAAAAAAAAAAATAATTTGTTTTTGTTTTTGAGACTTGTTTTGGTCGAAATCGATTTTTTTCATTTTCAAGGCTCCAAATCATTTTTTATGTATATGTTTCCGTTAGACCCACCAATAAATATACCAAAATGGGCAGTGGACGAGCTGAATTGATTTAGCCATGTCCGTCTGTCCGGCTGTCTGTTTGAACGCAAACTAGTCCCTCGATATATGTCGGATCCGGTAGGATCGGACCACTATAGCATATATCTCCCATATAACCAATCGTTCAGATAAAAGGTTTATTGCCATTTCTCCCTCATTTTTAGAGATTAAAGCATGAAACTTTGTAAAGTACGTGCTTATTGATCATTAAAAATGTGTTCAAAAAATTATGAAATTGGAAATTAAAACATAAAACTCTTGAGCTAGTTTGAACTATTTATTGAAATTATTAAAATGACAGTTTGCAGTTGCAGTTTACAAAAAAGTGTGAAAAATATGGGAATTCATTTTAAAGTTCAGAGTTTCCTTGCAAATCCTTCTTGGATTCCATTCGGCGCACTTTACTTCGGCTTTCTACTGTAGTCGCCATAATCCCTTCGCAATTTTTATGAATGGCACGTTTAGATACGTTGGATACTAGCTGAACGTACCGCTCGGTGTCTTGAATATGGCATGGAATATTCGGATGCGGAAGCGGTGGATCTTCTTCGTCTTCAAAATAAGCTTTCAAATGTTCATACGGTATGCCTCTTGTGGCGGTTCTGACAGCTCATTATCGTCGTTCAAATCAATCATATGAACGTACTCAGTGCAATCAAAATTAATTTTTGGTTTTACGTAGGCACGGAGAGATGGATCAAATAAATTATCCTGAATATATAAAAATTTTTTCAGTGCATAATTCCGAATATGTTTTCGGTCGTCGAAGAACATGCTGAGTAAAACATTTTCACAATGTGCAAAATAGGAATTATTATCAATTGTTTTGTTGATCACTTTATGTAAATTGTTTGGCAAATATTGCGTCCATCGTATGAATTTTCCACGCAAAGCACTACCGTATACAACCGACTTATAATATTTGACGTTAAAATACATGGGAACGTACACGCACATTATGTATGTTGCCAAGATTTTCAAATTCTTGGATGGAGTGTTGGTTGTAGCGTAAAGACGAAGGATTCTACAGGCTTTTATAAGCCATCTAGCATGATTTATAGGGCCCGGTGTAATCATAGCCAGTGAAGTTGAAACGTAGCCATTCGAAATAGCATTAGCAATTTTGTATAGATACTTCGCATCCGTTTATAGTTTCTTCTCTTCATCTTCATCCAAGCGTGGTGGCATGTTTTCAAGTGGAATCGCTTCAAAATTAGTAACAACCTGGAAAATATATTGTTGTTGGGAATTTATTACTCTGTCGCTTATAGGGAAAAGTTAACAAAAAGAGTGATAAGTACCTGTTGGGTATGGCAATTGTGAAGATCTTTTCCAAGTGATCCAGTTGAGGTTCTTGGCCCATTTTCATACAAATGACGAAACGGCAATTAGTTGAAATGTAGTAAACAAATCCACCAGTGTAATGCTCTGTTCAGTTGCATTTCAAATCGTCGCAATATACCTCTGCCCTCCCCAGTGTTTGTAACTTCGCCGTCAGAGCAAATGCCAATTAAATTATCCAGAGGAATCTGCTTTTCTTCAAAAATTCCTTCAAAGCTCCATGTTTCGCTTCAGCAGAATCATTTTTGCCTGCCAAGTTGACATAACCAAGCAATTGGTTGTTCGGCTCTTGTACGACGACTAAATGTGATTCTTTCTTCATTTCCGAATAGTAAGTTTCGCCAACTTTTATTTGAGTCAATGCGTCGTCTTTTCGACCGTCAAACGAAAATGCTTTCAAACACCCTCCGCTTTGGCGGAGAACATCCAATCTAACTTTTCTCCTTTCCCTGTCTACTTTGTTTTTGTCACAAACAATGGTTCGGCCGTGTTTATCTCTCCATCCAATGTCTTCAAACAAAGCTGATGCTAGGCAAGATGCAACTCTGCTTGTCACGCCCAATCTATCGCACATCATTGCAAACTTTGGTATACTGTATCTTGGAGAATTATGTGATTCGGTCGATGTATGAGCCACATCCATTGGTTGGCTGATACGTTACATCGACGGTGAATGCCAATGATGGTTGTATTGTAAACACTTCTGTCTCTGAAGGATCCTCAACAACAGGTATTGATAGTGTTCTATCGTTGTGCTGGTCAAAAATAAAGTATTTCAGGTTATCGGGAATTTTACCATAGTTACAAAGATTTGTTAGCAGCGGGCATTTGCATTTTTCGATGAAAAATATTTTCTTTGTACCGTCAACGAAACTTTCAAATTTTTCCAAATATCGTCCGGCCCTTGACATTTCTTTGTATTTGTCAAGTAATGCATGTAGTTTTTTTGTGATGGCTCTTTTATCCAATAAATCAATATTCAGTTTGCTCCAAATTTCTATAAGTTTGTCGTAAACATTTGGTGTGAATGCCTTATATGTGAATATTTTATTTGTCTGTCTGATCTGATCGGCCAAAAAAAAGTAAAACTTCAGAATATCGAATGCAGTTGGCAAAGAAAGTTCATCCAGATCCCTTGCTGGACCGAATAGTTCCACATTATGAGATTGTAAGTTGCCTAACGAGGGTTCTGACGTTGATATTGTGTTTCTTATGCCAATAATATATTTTGAACGAATGTGTAGATATAATAAACTTTTTTGAAAACCGCAATAATTAAACTACTTTATGTCGAAGTAAAAAATCCGGATTGACAAAAACGTTTAAATAGAACAGAATAGTAAAACTTGGTTTGAAAAAAACACAATTTTAAAATTTAAGTGAAGTTAAGCTTTGAACTCGCAATATCAACTGAAACAACTTCCTACAATATCTCAATAAGGCTAAGAGTCAGGTAGAAATAGTTTTTGCCTACAATCTTCAGTTTTTATTGTGCTACCTAAACGAGGGATGTAGGGTAGAAGGGGGCACATTCGCCACTGGGGCACATATGCATGAGCTGCAGTAAGTGGACAGTAATGGTGAGTTCATCTTTTTACAAACAGGTAGAAAGTTTTTTCGTTGTCAAACCGATTATGTACTCGTGGTTCCAAGGTCATGATCCTTATTACAAACGCAAAACAGTTTTCAACTGTGCTGGAGGCAGGCTTTAAACATTCACAAAAATATAAATTAATTTGTCTCAACATATTGCAGATATGTAACAATTATGCTAAGAGACGCCTACCCCTTGCCTCTAGCATTCATTAAAAAAAGGCTGTTAAACAATCAACAATGGGGAGTTATGAAAAAAAATATCTTATATGAACAATTGGTTATAACGGAAACATATACATAAAAATGATTTGGGAGAAATGGCAATAAACCTTTTATCTGAACGATCGGTTATATGGGAGATATATGCTACAGTGGTCCGATCCTACCGGATCCGACATTTGTCTCCTATAATGCCAGTATACATCTGTATGCCAAATTTCATCGAGATATCTAAAAAACTGAGGGACTAGTTTGCGTTCAAACAGACAGACGGACAGACAGACAGACGGACGGACGGACAGACGGACATGGCTAAATCAACGAAGCTCGTCCTCTGCCTATTTTGGTATATTTATTGGTGGGTCTAACGGAAACATATACATAAAAAATGATTTGGAGCCTTGAAAATGAAAAAAATCGATTTCGATCAAAACAAGTCTCAAAAACAAAAAAAAAATATTTTTTTTAAACTGTTAATGCCAACTTTTTATCGCATAATTTTAAGTGGGATAGGAACTACGAGACAAATTCGTTTCCACCGGCAACACTTTTGCACGTTTTTGAAGAAACCCTTAAAAAATGGCGGAAAAGTAATTTTTTTCACCAAAAAACTCCTCAAAACCCCAAAAATATTTTTTTTTTTTTTCAAAAAACTATTATCGCCAAAGTTTTTAGCGGACAATTTTGAGTCGGACAGGGTATGTATGAAATTTTTTAAGTCAAATGAAAATTGTTTAAGTAGGTCATGAAAAAGACCTTAAAAATAAACGAAAAAAAATTTCAAAAAACTCAAATATTGCAGGCTCGAAAATTATTTTTTTGGGTAGGCGTAGTGGAACTTTTTTTCCTTAACCCAAAACCTATCGAAAAATCGATGGCGCGATATGGGTTAACTTTCTTCCATACAAATCGACCCGCCTTAGTTGACAGTAGTATTAATATAACACTCCTACATATCCAGGGTGAGCCATGATGTGCCGAATGTATGTCCGGCATGCGGCTCGTCCCCCCATAATACCAACCACTTATTTACTTGCTCTATGGAGCCCACTCTTCTAACACCCATCTCCCTTTGGTCCAACCTTATTGAAACTGCTAGTTTCCTTGGACTCCCGTTAGAAGATATTGATGACAATTTAGGCTAAGGGAAAATACTCGTTGGACAGGACTACACCTCGTTACAACAACAACAAAATTCATTATGGTAGTTCACCGTGAGTATGTATTTGCAAACTGCACTTACAAAGTTGAAATTTGTTTTTTCTTGTTTGTTTAGGTAAACAAAAACTGCTAAAGAGAGGAATTGGTCGCGCACTACACAGTCCATTTTTACTCCCAAGATTCATTTCAACATGAAATTCAAAATTCCACTTTTTTTCATTTTTGTAAAATGAATTTGATTTAAGATGTTGTACTTAAAAAAAACTTCGCTTTTAAACTTGGCATGAAAGTTCAACTTGTCTCAGTGTACATTGAAAAGAAAAGTGTTTACTGATTTATTTCTGCACAATTTTAATTAATTTAACAAATGTATTAATTAACTTAAAAAATTCAATAATTATGTATATAATTTATTGATTAAATGATTACTTTTAATTAATTTTAATTAAACGAACAATGAAGTAAAATTTAATAAGAAAACAATAAGTAAGAATTTTATGAGCTTTAGACCATAATTCTTAATGAAATATGCAAGACCCTTAAAACAAAACCAGTTTAAAAAAAAACAAGAAATTAAAACAAAACAAAATATAGTAAAATAAATTAAAGTAAAATTTAATAAAATACAATAAATTTAAACAAAATAAAATATAATAAAGTAAAATTTAATAAAATACAATAAATTTAAACAATATAAAATAAACTAAAGTAAAATTTAATAAATTACAATAAATTTAAACAAAATAAAATAAATTAAAGTAAAATTTAATAAAATACAATAAATTTAAACAAAATAAAATATAATAAAGTAAAATTTAATAAAATACAATATATACAATAATAAAATACAATAAATTTATAATTTATAATATAAATATAGTATTTTGGATTAGATGTATATTGGAACGATTTTTCGTCATCCCTTTTAAATTTTGGTTTTGTAACAAACCGGTTTCGGCGATCCACCATCTTCAGTGTTTGATTTCGTTCTACTATTAATTAATATTATGAATTTGCGGCTACGAAAATGCCAATATCGTGCCAAGAATCGGTTCCAACGGCTTCTATGATGGTCTCCAGTGCGCGCTCCATTAGGTCGTTGTAACCATCGTCGTCTTTCTGGGCGCGACGTCGTGCTACCGGTGCTCGCGATGTTGACGGCGTTGACATGACATCGTGTCTGTTCTCAGAACCGTTTGGGTCACTCTGGGAAGCAGGTGGGCTCTGTTGCTATTGAGATTTCTAAAAATAGAATATGTTAATTAAAAACTAATTACCCACAAACAATTTTTAATATAAGTATGCATTAGGGTGATGGAGTTTAATGGAGTGTGGTTGGTAAGTGACCTTGCTCAATCCCGACTCTTGCGTCCTCGTTCGGGCACTCTGGGCAACGGGAGCTACCTAGGCTCGCGGCAGAAAGAGAGGGAGCCCCGGTGGGGCCACTCTGACATACTTGGTTTAAGGGCTCACCTAGGTCTTTTTCGCAGCGTCTTTTTACCACATGGTGCGGCTGAAAGCGGGCGTCTGTCTTGTAGCAAGCGGCTCGCTATATAAATGTGTGAATATTTTTAATCAAAATCCCGGAGAGGGGTTGTGCGCTGGGTTTGGGACCCGCCACTTAAAAACTTTATTCCAATGAAAAGCAAAAAAAGCCTCGGATGAGAACCCCCTTTAATGTTGACGACCCGGCAAAACGAAACCAGGAAAACGAGAAGGATATAAGGGCATGTACCAGGAATGTCCGGACCCTTTCAAGGGATGGTACCGCTGCCCGACTGGTTGATGTCATCGTGAAGGCAAAGGCTGACATCACCGCCCTGCAGGAAATGCGATGGACGGATTCGTGGTGGGAAAGAGACTTCGCCGCCGAGTACTAGCGTTCACTCCTGTGGGCGAGCGTCTCCCTGCGATCCGCATCAAGGCGAGGGTTTTCAACATAACATTTATCTGCGCCTATGCGCCGACTGAGGAGACGGACGACGCAGAGAAGGACTCCTTCTACGATAAACTTGAACAAACTTATGATCGCTGCCCCCAACATGATATCAAAGTCGTGCTCGGCGACTTTAGTGCCAAGGTGGGCAAGGAAGGAGTCTTTGGTCCTACAGTTGGAAAATTCAGTCTCCACGATATAACATCCCCCAACGGCACTACGTTGATTGACTTCGCCGCTGCTCGCAATATGGTCATCAGTAGTACTAGGTTCCAGCATAAACGAATACACCAAGCCACCTGGCTGTCCCCTGATCAAAGAACAAGAAACCAGATTGATCATGTCATGATTGACGGCAATATCGACTCGGACCATTATCTTGTCGCAGTCAAGATACGCACACGCCCCTGTGCAACGAAGAAAGTGCGCACAGTAACGGAAGGAAAGTTTGACGTCGAGAAGCTGCGCATGACAAAGACAGCTGATAATTTCACCACTCGACTTTCACACCTGCTAGCAGAGGGCAATCCTCGACCTAACGATGTAACCGAGCAATGGAAGCATATCTCTCACTCATTGCGTACCGCCGCTGAGGCCACTATAGGGTTCCAGCGAGCCCGCCAGAACAACTGGTACGATGAGGAATACAAAACTGCCTCGAAAAAAAAGGACGCTGCCTACAAGGAGACGTTGCGAACGGGCGCATCCCGCAGTGTATGGTAACAATATCGTTAGGCAAAGAAGGAAGAGAGACGCCTTTTCAGAAAAAGAAAAGTGAGGCCGAAAGGCGTGAGTGTGAGGAGCTTGACATGCTGGCTGACAGGAATGATGCCGAAAATTCTATGAAAAGATCCGGCGGATGACGGAAGGTTTTAAGACCGGGGCAAGCTCCTGTAAGGACAATAATGGCGACCTGGTAACCGACGTACAAAGTGTACTTAAATTATGGAGGGAGCACTTCTCCTCACGTCGAACCCGATACCCCAATCCCAGACGATGGAAAAGTCGTCCCACCACCTGACTATGATAAAGTGAGGATAGCTATATCCCGGCTCAAAAACAACAAAGCGCCTGGATAAGACGGACTACCCGCCGAGCTGTTCAAACACGGAGGCGAAGAGCTGGTAAAAAGCATGCATCAGATCTTATGCAGAATATGGTCAGACGAATGCATGCATCCGGATTGGAATTTAAGTGTGCTTTGCCCAATCCACAAGAAAGGCGATCCCGCTAACCGCACCAACTACCGCGGAATCAGTCTTCTTAATATCGCATATAAGGTTCTTTCTAGAGTGTTGTGTGAAAGGCTGAAGCCCATCGTAGACAAACTGATTGGACCTTATCACTGTGGCTTTAGACCTGGTAAGTCTACCATCGACCAGATTTTCACGAACCGCCAAATCCTGGAGAAGACCAATGATAAAATAATCGACACACCATCTCTTTGTCGATTTCAAAGCCCCTTTTGACAGCGCAAAAAGGAGTTGCCTGTATGCCGCCACGTCTGAATTTGACTTCCCTGCAAAGCTTATACGGCTTTGGGTTGAGAAATACCAACAGCTCCGTCAGAATCGGACCTCTCTGAGCCATTTGAAACCAAACGAGGCTTCAGACAGGGCCACTCCCTTTCGTGCGATTTCTTCAATCTGATGCTGGAGAAGATAATTCGAGCAGCAGAGCTAAACCGCAATGGTACAATCTTTTACAAGAGCGTGCAATTGCTGGCGTATGCCGATGATATTGATATCATTGGCCTTAACAACCGCGCCGTAAGCGCTGCCTTCTCTGGACTGGATAAGGAAGCGAAAAAAGTGGGTCTTGCCGTGAACGAGGACAAGACGAAGTATTTGCTGTCATCAAAGAAAGAATCGGCGCACCTGCGCCTTGGCAGCCATGTCACTGTTGATAGTTACAAATTTGAAACTGTGAGGGACTTCGTCTATTTGGGAACCAGTATCAACACCGAAAATAATATCAGTCTAGAAATCCAGCGGAGAATCACTCTTGCCAACAAGTGCTACTTTGGACTGAGTAGGCAATTGAGAAGTAAAGTCCTCTCTCGAAGAACAAAGATCACGCTCTATAAGTCTCTCATCATACCTGTCCTGATGTATGGCTCAGATTCATGGACAATGTCAAGAGAAGATGAGATGGCCCTTGGAGTATTTGAGAGAAAAGTTCTCCGGAAGATTTATGGTCCTTCCCGTGATGCCAACGGCGAGTATCGAAGGAAATTTAACGATGAGTTGTAAAGCCCAAAGACTCCGCTGGCTGGGCCATGTTATGCGAATGGACAAAGAAGCTCCAGCACAGATGGTTTTCCTATCGTCGCCTGAATTCGGCAGCAGAGGAAGGGCGAGGCCTCGACTGAGATGGAAACAACAGGTGGAGGATGACTTGAACTCCCTTGGGGTTTCCAATTGGCGTCAGTTATCGCTAAAGAGGAATGACTGGCGTGCTTTGATATGCAACGGCCAAAATCGCTTAGGCGGTTAAGCGCCAATAAATGATGATGATGCATTAGGGTGATGGAAATAGCTAAAATTTAAACTATTGCAAACAGCACGTATATCGCCGCCACAATTTTAGTCATTATGCTGAAATGCACTTTAAGAAAAAAATTTATTTTTGTGCTAATACACGTCGGAAAACGTCAGAATATGTATCGAAATACGCATTTCGGTCCCAGGAATCATAATTTGGGGTCGACCAGTTAAAAAAAAAAAATGTTTGTATGATATTTGCACTGAAAAATTATGATACCATGGACGGATGATGGATGGATACCTAATGAGATGGGACCATGGTGATTTTTTCGCAATAACATTCAACTTATAAAAACTTTTATCCTAGCGTTCCCGGATTATGATTCCTGGTTTCGAAACTTTTCTTAGGACACCTATTCTACCGTGTCTGAGCACCCGGCACCTGTTGTAAACAGTTCCTTGTATACTTGCATCCGTCATTTTGTTTACATGTATATGTATGTATACTACCGTCCATAGCAAAAGGGGCAGTAAACGGAATTGAAGAAGGGTCGGCTCAAGAAGCTTGAGTCGGTTGTAGAGCGGATTTCCCGCTACACTGCGCACCGCCCCTTGGCCACTTTTGCTTGCTGCTTTCTGTTGAACGTAGCCTGTTTAATTAGCAAATATGTATTTATTTATATGTAAAACAAACACGAACTTACTCGGTAAGAGCAGAGCAGGCTGTTCCATTTGGCAGATACCTCACAACGAGCCATCTGTAAGCTATCTGCCACTTCCTGCCACATGGCCTAACTCAAATTTCTGTCCTTGTGTTCAGGGGACAGAAAATTCCATGTCCCCTCCCTAGCCTCCACTTCCTGCACCAGCTTCTCAGTTTTTTCGGCAGTCATCGCCTCGCATAATTTGCATACCCGCTTCTTTTTGCCAGTGCTACTGGGGACTGGCTGCACAAAAGTGCTGTCAATCTGGAAATTGACCGTTTTCACATGCATGTCATTTTATATGACAATGAATAGTCAAAACTGACTGCGAATCCAACTGACACAATATGCCACGCCGTTTTCATTATTATGACAACATTTGGTGTCATATTTTGATATAATGAAAACCAGCCTTTATGCAAACGATCTAAAATTTTGTATATATAGTTTTTTCTAATTTGGAACAAATCTAAAGGATTTTCCATGTGAAAATACGAAAAAGAAAATAACGGCCACCCAAATGGAGACAAATACATACATATGTACACAGTGAAACCTTCTAGGTCATGTTACCCTCCTCCTGTAAGGAAGAATAAGAAGGGTAATGAGAGGTGGGAGATCAGCCATCCCCCAGCGGCAATGTGTGCACTCGATGGGTGCTCTGCACACTTGGTTTACAAACTTTTCTACACACAGCACAAGAGTATGCGCTTAAAAATTTTTTTAAAAATGCACACGCTCGTGTGTGTGCATTTTTCCAAACGGAACACACATGTGCAGTGTGCTAAACATTTTTTCTGAATGCTTAAAAAAGGAAACAACTGATTTAATTAGAGGTGAGGCACTCTGGAGTGCCGAATACCAAATCTTCACTTTATTCATAAACTGCAGCTTATTTATACCCGAAAAGTCTTATGTAATAAATAGAGAAGGACTCCTTCTACGATAAACTTGAACAAGCCTATGATCGCTGCCCCCTGCATGATATCAAAATCGTGCTCGGCGACTTTAATGCCAAGGTGGGCAAGGAAGGAGTCTTTGGTCCTACAGTTCGAAAATTCAGTCTCCACGATATAACATTCTCCAAAGGCACTACGTTGATTGACTTCGCCGCTTCCCGCAATAAGGTCATCAGTAGTACCAGGTTCCAGCATAAGCGAATACACCAAGCCACCTGGCTGTCCCCTGATCAAAGAACAAGAAACCAGATTGATCATGTCACGACGGCAGACACAGCTCCACCGTTCTAGACGTGCATACCCTACGCGGTCCCAATATCGACCAAGATACGCCTCTGTGCAGCGAAGAAAGTACGCACAGTAACGGAAGGAAAGTTTGACGTCGAGAAGCTGCGCGTGACACAGACAGCTGATAATTTCTCCACTCGATTCTCACACCTGCTATCAGAGAGCAATCCTCTACCTAACGATGTAACCGAGCAATGGAAGCATATCTCTCACTCATTACGTACCGCCGCTGAGGCCACTATAGGGTTTCAGCGAGCCCGCAAGAATAACTGGTACAGCCTCGGACAAAAAGGACGCTGCATACAGGGAGACGTTGCGAACGGGCGCAAGCAGCAGTTTATGGCAACGCTATCGTGAGGCGAAGAAGGAAGAGAGACGCCTTTTCAGAAAAAAGAAACGTGAGGCCGAAAGGCGTGAGTGTGAGGAGCTTGACATGCTGGCTGACAGGAATGATGCCCGAAAATTCTATGAAAAGATCCGGCGGATGACGGAAGGTTTAAAGACCGGGGCAAGTTCCTTTAAAGATAATAACGGCGACCTGGTAACCGACGTACAGAATGTACTTAAATTATGGAGGGATCACATCTCCTCACTGCTAAATTGCCAGGGAGACGTCGAACCCGATACCCCAATCCCTGACGATGGAAAAGTCGTTCCACCACCTGACTATGATGAAGTGAGGATAGCAATATCCCGGCTCAAAAACAACAAATCGCCTGGGAAAGACGGACTACCCGTCGAGCTGTTCAAACACGGAGGCGAAGAGCTGGTAAAAAGCATGCATCAGCTCTTATGCAGAATATGTTCAGATGAGTGAATGCCTCCAGATTGGAATTTAAGTGTGCTCTGCCCAATCCACAAGAAAGGCGATCCCGCTAGCCCCACCAACTACCGCGGAATCAGTCTTCTTAATATCGCATATAAGGTTCTTTCTAGCGTATTGTGTGAAAGACTGAAGCCCATCGTAGACAAACTGATTGGACCTTATCAGTGTGGCTTTAGACCTGGTAAGTCTACCATCGACCAGATTTTCACGATACGCCAAATCCTGGAGAAGACCCATGATAAAAGAATCGATACTCACCATCTCTTTGTCGATTTTAAAGCCGCTTTTGACAGCGCAAAAAGGAGTTGCTTGTATGCCGCCATGTCTGAATTTAACTTCCCTGCAAAGCTTATACGGCTTTGCCAAATGACGTTGAGCAATACCAACAGCTTCGTCAGAATCGGGAAGGACCTCTCTGAGCCATTTGAAACCAAATGAGGTTTCAGACAGGGTGACTCCCTTTCGTGCGATTTCGTTAACCTGATGCTGGAGAAGATAATTCGAGCAGCAGAGCTAAACCGCAATGGCACAATCTTTTACAAGAGCGTGCAATTGCTGGCGTATGCCGATGATATTGATATCATTGGCCTTAACAGCCGCGCCGTAAGCGCTGCTTTCTCTGGGTTGGATAAGGAAGCGAAAAAAGTGGGTCTTGCGGTGAACGAGGACAAGACGAAGTATCTGCTGTCATCAAAGAAAGAATCGGCGCACCTGCGCCTTGGCTGCCAAGTCACCGTTGATAGCTACAAGTTTGAAACGGTGAGAGACTTCGGCTATTTGGGAACCAGCATTAACACCGAAAATAATATCAGTCTAGAAATCCAACGGAGAATCACCCTTGCCAACAAGTGTTACTTTGGACTAAGTAGGCAATTGAGAAGTAAAGTCCTCTCTCGACAAACAATGATCACGCTCTATAAGTCTCTCATCATACCAGTCCTGATGTACGGCTCGGAATCATGGACAGTGTCAAGGGAAGATGAGATGGCCCTTGGAGTATTTGAGAGAAAAGTTCTCCGGAAGATTTATGGTCCTTCCCGTGATGCCAACGGCGAGTATCGAAGGAAATTTAACGATGAGCTGTACGAGCTTTACGCAGACCTGACCATAGTTCAGCGGATTAAAGCCCAAAGGCTCCGCTGGCTGGGTCATGTTATGCGAATGGACAAAGAAGCACCAGCACAGAAAGATTCCTATCGACACCCGAATTCGGCAGCAGAGGAAGGGGGAGACCTCGACTGAGATGGAAACAACAGGTGGAGGATGACTTGAACTCCCTTAGCTAGACTAACATACATATTTACTTTTAATTCTTACAGGCTAAACATAATGCTATGCACATATGTACACATATTCATATGTTCATAGGTCCGAGTACATCTCAGTGCAGTCACCAACGTGCACACAAATATATCTGTATGTGGAGCTGATAGCAATGCAGTCACATGCATACATACATGTACCAAGCGTGGAGCTATCAATAATGCAGTCGCTCATATCCACGAATATGTGGCTAGGGTATGCAAACTGATATCACTCCATGGTTTGTGCTGCTCTTGTACTTAGCGTGAGAAACTGAACGTAATTATGATTAGAATGTTTACATTCCATACATTAAAAGTTGGCGTGTGACTTGCTGTTGTTAGTGACATGCTCTGATATACTACAATGCACACAACACATGTGTGAGCCAAAATTACACATATGTGCTGCACAAGTGTGTGCATATACGAACCCTTATTGTATATCCTAGGCAGGGAGTAATATAAAAACTCTGAGTTCCCAAAAAGCAATTAGAAATTTTATTCAGTAATATAAAAACTCCAAAAAACAATAAGGGATTTTATACAATGCTTCGTAATTGATCACAGCGGAGCAATGGGATAAATTTTTGGAGAGTATTTTTATACCTCCCAAAAAAGTAATGCAGGAGCTTTGGCTATGCATCTCCTATTGTTCCTCAGGGAGTAGTAAAAGAGTTTAGAGGAACCATCCCTCAAACCTCATAAAAATGAATTTAAAATTGAATAAAGGGGCATGCAAGAACATATGCATATACATACATTAACAAGCATACAGGTAGCGGAAATGGTACAGCTGCCGGTCCGGGTACAACCGGCAGCAGAAGTAGCGGTAAGAGCGCGGGTGGAAAGAGAGATAATAACATATCAGTAACGCTTCGCCTGCATCGTCGCCGTCCATACCACGTCAAAATTTCAATTCAAGAAGTTTTCTTGAGTTTTGTTTTTATACTTTTTATTATTTTGTTTCAAGTTTTTCAACGCCAGCCCATAGAAACAGTGAAGTAGAAACGGAGAAATCTCTTCTTTTCCTCCAATATCATGTCTATGGGAGTAATCTTTGACATATCGTTTGGGAAGACCTCCCTTATTGCTCCTGTATGAGTAATATGGGAGCATAGAGTGGAGAATTTACTTCGATTGCTCCACGATAAAAGGAGTACTCTCGTCCATCGCTTGAGGAGATCTCTCCTTCTGCTCCACTAAGAGTAATATGGGAGCAAACAATGGAAAAAATCTCCCGTAGTGCTCTAAATTCATGCTAAATGGAGTAATCTTTTATTCCTCGTGTGGGAGATCTCACTTCAAGTTCTATTGGGAACACTGGATCAATCAAAATTCTCAAATTTTGACATGCTGAATGCGAATATGTATGGTTTAGTATAGGGTAAAACAGCAATTTTTAAGTTAAGGCTTGGTTTCCTCGAAAGCGGTGGCGCTATATAGCGCTCGTTACATAACGGGGAAGTACGTTGTGAAAAATACTGCCATGCAAAAGTAATCGGGTGTAAACTAAGAAGACGGTGAACTTCGCCGTAATGTAATATACACAGAGCCAAAAATGCCTAATAAAATTAATAAGATTTGTAACGACAGCCTTTCACCATGCTGGCAACATATCGCAATGTTAGCTAAGTATCTTACATAGATATTGTGCAGTAGGGCTTCATCAACAGTGCTTGGGTTACTGCTACTGTAGATAGCATTGATGTTTGCTGTTAACAACAGAGGCGGTAACAGATGCAATGTTGCTGAACGCCTAGCAACATTCTATCTATGTTAGAAAGAGAGGAAGATATTAGCTTGTTGTGTATGAGTGTATGTTTGAGAATGCGGGAAAATCGAATGCATAGTTAAATGCCTGCATAGAAACTTTCCCAAAAAGGTAGCTTTTCTTACCACGGCGGAAGGTATAAAAGGGTGCCGAAGTAGTCAACGGGCCAAAGTTGCGTTAAAACTGTGCCCATAAGAGTGTCAAAGTGATTACAAGTTTTATGAAGTGCGCGAATTTTTAAATCGAGAATTAAGCCTAGAGACCGCCAAAAAGTCTAAACGGTTCGCGGCAAACGGTTTTCAAACTATAATTTAACACGGCCAGGAGCGGGCCCAACCAGCAATCTTTTTAAATCACCCAAACACCCGGAAAATCCCGGTAAGTCGTCCCTACCCTCATATCCCCTCTGTATTCCCTGGCATGTTTTGCGGCGAGATTGGTTCTATTTCATGGCCAATCTCCCTGGCAAGCCAAACAGCAAAATTGCATGCACATAGGTGCATCTGTACACAGATAGTTGTGTATATGTGCATCTACGTCCAAGCAGACAAAAGAACACACTTATGTATGATTAAAAATGTTTCCTTTGTCCTTTCCCCTCTTAATAAACCCCCACCTACAACCTTACATCTTTTCTTAAATTTTCGCTTTTTTTGGATTGAGGTTGCATTGGCACCCGGAGTACCCCGAGGGTACCGGATTTTGGCGGCAAAACGCTCGAGAGGCGCCCAACACGCAGAATACCACAAAACAACAACAAGTAACACAGTACAACAACAACACAGAGACACGGAGCACTTTAACTGCGATTAGCTACACATCAGCCATTCATACACCACAAAAACAACACAGAGACACTGAAAATCCGCACGATACCTAACACTACAACAACAAAAACAAGTTAAAGCTGGTAAAAATCATTTAAAGGTGCACCAGCCAGATCGGGCTGCACGGATGCTAGCAAAAGTTGCAACAACAACAACCAAGTAAGCAGCAAAAACCAACATAGCTAAAGTATCACCAACATATCCAGCAACATAATCATCTTTACACTCAACAACACATCAACCGGACATCCTATAGGCCACATACGCAAGGAGCGATGTTGTTCCAAGACATATCTTATTTTGTATTTTTAATTTTTGAAAATTTTATACGTAGTTATTTTATATTTAGTTTTTTTATAAGTTTTTGTTGCCCATTATATTGATAACCATTAGCAGAGTAGGGGGTAGTAGAAGAGGGTATTAAGCATATTTTTTTTGATCAAGGGGCATTAACTCGTCAAGAGATACGATTTTGAAAATTTATATTTGTTTGTGATTTTCTAGTTTAGTTATTTTTTTGATTTTATTCTTTTTAATAATTTTTGTTCCATCATTTTTCTTGCATTTTTCCATTCGTTCTTTACACATTTCCTACTAATTTTCGATTAAAATTTCCCGATAGGTTTTACGTTTTTGATTACTTTCATTGGGGGATGCGATGTTTTATTTTTCTTCTTTCTACTTTGCATAAGTTCGCACATCGCAACCCACACCATCAACACTCCACCCACGTTTTTTGCCCATTACTTCATACGTTTTTTTTTATAGATCATTTTCATTTAATTTGTTAACTCTTTTACCTTTTAACCTTTGTTATTCTTTCCTCTGCCATCTGCAACTTATCCGGACTCGCATTTCGTCACCCGGATACACGATCTTTTTTTTTTTGAACATTCGGGTCCCGCCTAGGCTAACAATATTTTAAATACAGGGGGGCTTCATCTGATATGCGCATCCATAGGAGCTGCATATGGCACTAAATTAGCAAGACAAGAAAGATAAGATCATAAGCGATTGATCTGGTTGAGTGGGCGAGAGTGGTCATTGTGCGCATGACCAAGTACTAGGAGTAGATATGTATATATGTATGCAATTTTCTCTTTTTTCAGCCTAGGTACTCTGCAGTGGCGCCATTGGAGCAGTGACTTGGTGAGTAATTAAAGATACGTATATATGTCTGTATGTATGTACGTATATTGAGCGCGTAATCCCACCCTACTCCCGAGGTAGCCAAAGGGATTAGCGACAAAAAAAAACGAAAGAATATACGTACATACATAACAATCCTAGAAACACAATCTCACGCTCACAAAAACACAACACGCTCAATTCCTTTTTTTTGCATTCTTCTTTTTTTTACTCTTTGAAAATACATAACTACACTTGTCCTTGATCTTGAAATCGAAATCTGGGTCAGTGGGACAGCGATCAGCTGATCAAAAGATCAATGACCGCTACATTAGGGAGTCTTAGAATTTAACTTTTTTATCACTTTTTTTTATTTTTTTTATTTTTATCATATCCTTTTTTTGGTTAGGTAGGTAGGTAGGTTCAAGTGGCTGCCGCAGAGGCACACTTAGGCCAGTTTTGAAGGCCCGTTGTGATACCACCAACACAAGGAAAGTCAGCCCCGGGACCCAGCCATATGGAAAATCCCTGAGTTGTTGGGATTTTCCACATAGCAGAATCCCGGGACTGACACTCCTAAACCGACACCGTTACTCCTCCTCGAACCACTTAGATGACTTTATGAAGCCCATCAAGTCCTTTATGTCCAGTTCCGCGATCTGGCTTAGACTATCTAGGAACGGAACTCCCAAAAAGCGCGTTCTCACGCCGCTTAAAGCCGGACAGTTGCAGATGAGGTGCTCCACCGTTTCCTCCTCCTCATCATCTTTGCAACTCCTGCAGCATCGTCGGTAGGGCACACTTAGCCTTTCTGCATGCCTACCAATGAGGCAGTGACCGGTTAATGCCCCTATCAATATGCAGATTTCCCTCCTAGTTAGGGCATAAATGCGTCTAGACCTTTTAAGATCCCATTTTGGCCAGGTTTGTTTCGATATCCGACACCCTGGGGATTGCAGCCATCTTTCGTTGGCCTGACGGAGCGTGTGCTCCTTCAGCATTAGTTTGCATGTGGCAAACGGCATACCTAAGCGCTCTTTATCCCGAAGAACCTGCTTGGTCGTGCCCTGCCTGGCAAGCTCGTCTGCCTTACAGTTTCCCTCAATGTCCCTATGTCCCGGGACCCATATGAGGTTTACGCGGTTCTGTTGGGCCATCTCCTGAAGAGATCGACGACAGCTGAGCGTCAGTTCAGAGTTGAACGTGTATGAGCCAAGGGATTTGATTGCCGCCTGGCTATCGCTGAAAATAGTGATATCTCCTCCGATAACACGTTTGCTTAACCAGGCCGCGGCGTCCCGGATTGCCGAGACTTCCGCCTGGAAGACGCTACAATGATCAGGTAGTCTGAAGGAGAGTTCAAGGTCCAAATCCCTTGAATAAACCCCTCCTCCAACTCTGCCGTCCAACTTCGAGCCGTCGGTGTATATGGAAGTGCCACCATTTGTTTCGGGACACCAATCCGTCCTCTCCCAGTCTTCTCTGCTGGGAATGTTTATTTTGAAGCAGCTATCCCCGACTGTAGTGGTCGCACAACGATCTGTGCTTAGAGGGAGAAAGCTGTAAGATTCCAGAATACTGGAGTGTCCAATAGTACCCGCACCCCAACTGGAGGTTTCTCTTAGGCGCAGAGCTGATGCCGCCGCTGACCGAAACCCTTCCAGATCAAGTGGCAAAATGCCCAGAATGGCCTGGAGGGCTTCGTTGGGCGTTGTCCTTAGCGCACCGCTTATACAGATCATATTGGATCTATGGACTTTCCGCAACAGATTCAGGTATGTTGTCTTGCTCAGTGCCGGCCACCATACGACGACTCCATACAGCATGATTGGGCGAATGATGGCCGTGTAGATCCAACTGCATACTCTAGGGCTGAGCCCCCATTTTTTGCCAATGGCTCTTTTGCATGTGTAAAGAGCGATGCAAGCTTTCTTCTGGCGCTGAAGAACATTCTCCTTCCAATTCAGTTTCCTGTCCAGAACTATGCCTAGAAACTTGGCCTTATCCGACAAGCCCAGGCGCGTGCCATCTAGTTCTGGTAGGCTTAGTGGCGGTATTTTGTACCGGTTGGTGAAGAGGACAAGTTCCACTTTCCCCGGGTTGATACTAAGTCCGCAGCGAGAGGACCACCTCGAAACCTCTCGCAGTGCTACTTGCATCAGGTCACACAGAGTTTGTGGGAACTTGCCTCTGAATGCAATAGCTAAATCGTCTGCGTATGCCACTATCTTCCCGCCCCCCCAGCTTGTGTCACGTAGCAACGAGTTGACTGTGAGGTTCCATAAAAGCGGGGAAAGAACACCACCCTGGGGCGTTCCCCTTGTGACATAGCGTGATAACTCGACCGTACCAAGTGAAGAAGCTATTTTCCTTCCTCTTAGAAGTTGGTCAATTAAACCAGTTAGAGGTCTATCTACGCCCAGATTAGTTAGAGCGGAGTTGATCGCCTCCGGGCTTATATTGTTGAAAGCCCCCTCAATATCCAAGAAGGCCACGAGACAGTAGTCCTTTTCACACAGCGATTTCTCAATGACAGATACTAGGCTGTGCAGAGCAGTTTCTGTTGATTTACTCTTGGTGTATGCATGCTGATAGCTAGAGATAAGGTTGCTATCAATAGTCGTTGAAAGGTAGTCGCTTAGTATCCTCTCAAAGGTTTTGAGTACAAAGGACGAGAGACTGATCGGTCTGTAATCTTTTGGCTCGTAGTGGGATGCCTTCCCAGCCTTAGGGATAAACACTACCGTGGCGCTTCTCCAGGAGCCCGGAATGTGGTTGAGAGCCAGGCAGGCTGTGAAGAGAAATACCAGCCATTTAGCTGATGTCTCCAACGTGTTTATAAGTTGCGCGGGGATAATCCCGTCCGGCCCGGCAGCCTTATACGGTTCAAAGCTCTTAACTGCCCACCTTACTCTTTCCTCAGTGATGGGTATATTTACTGCCAGGTTTGTTGCAGGTGCTAGTGGTGCATCATGCAGATTCCCCGGAAAATGTGTATTCAAGAGCAGCTCAAGGGTTTCCTCTTCCGTGCTGGTCCAGGATCCGTCAGGCTTTCGCAAATAGCTGATGGTTGTTTGACTTTTCGAGAGGACTCGTCTAAGTCTCGCTGTGTCGTCGACCTTTTCGACGCCAGTGCAGAAATTTCTCCACGAGGTTCTCTTCGCCTGTCTCAGAGCTTTTTTGTAGGCCCTTAGTTTAGCTTTATATTCATGCCAATGAGGCTCAGAGCCGAAGCTCTTGGCCTTGTTAAATTGTTTCCGGCATGATATTCGGAGCGAGTCCAAATCGTAGGACCACCAATGTGGCCTGTGTTTACCGCGTGGTTTTGACACTGCACAAGCCTGTCCTAGAGCGCCGATGTAAATGTAGTAACAAGATCCTCCAGCTCCTCTACTGATGAGGGGGCTTGTGAGGGCAGTACTGGTAGGTCTCTGTCTAATATTTCATTGTGTAACTGCCAATCAGTGTTACGTGGATTGCGCTTCATGATTGGTTGTTCTACAATAAAGTCTAAAACCATTTCTATGTAACGGTGGTCGGAGAAAGAATGTTCTTCCAGAACCCGCCATTTTCTGACCCACTCATAAGCGCCTTCACTACAGATAGTGAGGTCTATGACCTCCCTGCGGGTCTTAGTGATAAAAGTAGGCTCATTACCCACGTTGCAAATCACCAGGTTGGTTGTTAAGAGGTAATCAAACAGAGACTCGCCCCTGGCATTGATGTCGGAGCTCCCCCATTGGACATGGTGAGCATTAGCGTCCGCTCCAATAATAAGATTACCCGTGCAGAAATTTGACACCAGGTCTTTCACCTCCGTTTGTGGTGGGGGTTCTTCGGCGTCGTAGGGCATATAGACCGACGCCACCGTCAGGCGGGTGCTGTCGACCGTTAGACTGATAGCGGTAATATCACCATTGGTGTAGTTAGGTAGGAGAAAGGAGTTCAACTCAGACTTGACCAAAATACACGTTCTGACTTTGCTCTCCTCGCTGGCTCGAATGAGCTTGAAGCCCTTAGTCCCCAATCCGCAGATTCTCGAGCTATTGACCCAGGGTTCTTGGATGAGGACCACATCCACGTCGCCTTTAGAAAGACGACTACTTAAAGCAGCCGAAGCCACTTTAGATTTGTGCAAATTAATCTGAAGCACCACCAACATGAGAGCGCACAGACTTCCCTGCCGTCCCCATATCGTCGAGGTTTGCTCCATCCCGGAGGTTGCCTATCAACGACGAGTTGTTCCGATTAACTGCCCGATGTGGCGTTGCAGGAGTCCTGTTGCCTGTAGCGTTAGATGTTAGTCGCTCAGCGTTGGCTGCTACCACCGTGACGTCGAGGACTTCCTCGTCCTGTAGGCTGTCCTCCATCTCCGAGTTGTTCACAGCACTATCGCCAAGAGACGTGGCGGATAACATGCTTTCCGCATCGGAATCCTCCGCTTCCTCTTCTGGTAATAAGTTTTCCGGTTCCCCCGGAGCAGCCGAGAAGGCAGCGCGCTGAGCATCACCACGATATACGTGGATAACGATCTGGCCTACGCTGTAGTGTACTAGGCCATTGCACCTTTTGAGGGGCTCGATTGACTCTTTATTCATGGTGAACACCACCTGTCTGTCGGGCCCTACCGCATCCCCGACCAGATTGACACTCCAGTCATGCGTTGGGAGGGACGGATTCATTAGCCGTAGCATCCCGAGTATTCTCTCGGGTTCGTCAGGGATGGCCGGAATCCACGCCCTTGCCCTTGGACGAGCTGGAATGTCCTTCCAGTCGACGACCTCTATCTTTGCGCCCTGGTAGACTTCACCCAGTTTAGCAGCTGCTGCCTTGTACAGTGCTACGGTTTTTGCATCCTCGCATGCGAGTAATTTAATTTGACCCTGGTGCCAACCCGCATCCGTTACTCGTGCCGAACTACCCGGAAACTCCGGAGCAACGTTGAGAAGAATGTTGCCGAGTTCATTTCGCACGTAACGCCACCGGTCCTTGGGGATGGCCAGACGGTCATTGCCTCGGTCAAGGACGCCTATAAGGATCCTGTCCTTGGTTACCTCAGCAAAGCTTAGTTTGCCCGCTCCAGAGGTATTCTGATGCCGCTTGGGAGGGGGAATAAACTCCAGATCCGATCTCTGGCGCTTGAAAGGGTTAACTTTTAACCTCTTTGGCATGTACGAATTTTGGAAATCCGGTATCACAGCTTTCGCTAGCTCTACAGATTTACTGGAATTCGGCGACAGTGATTCCTGCGGTACCCCTTCATACCTCTTCAGGATCTTTGCAGCCAATCTTTTCTCGTGGTATGTGAAGCGGCGGGGAGATGTCTCCCTGGAGTGCGGACCCGTAGTTGCCATCGCGGTCGCTCTCCTTGCCGACATCTCAGTTGCAGCTTCCTTCTCCTTCGAAACTCCGAGGCCAGGTCGTGAGACCGCTGCCACAGACGTAAAGATACTGGTTTTCATATCAGCGGTTGATGGGAGTTTAGCATCCGCCGTTGTCCGCTTAGCTGCTTTGGCAACCGCACTGGTGCTAGCTCCCATCAAGTCAATCTTATTCGATAGAGGGTTGGTTGACCGACTCGTAGTTGCCATCGCTGTCGATCCCCCCCTTGATTGTGGAACGGAGGTTGTCCTCCGGCGTTGTTGTTGCTTCCTCGCCTGCTCCTCCATAGCTCTCCTTTGCTGAGGAGTGAAATTTGGCGTTGTTTGTTTTTTAGATTTTTCGTTTTTATTCAGGTTATTCGAGTTCATCTTGTTCGTACGACCCATCGCCGGACAAGGCCAGCTTAGGGTCAAGGGAAGAGTAGGGGAAAATGTGTCGTCCGCCGCGGCAGAGCCCCGTACCGCGGTAAGGCCATGCTTACTCTCTGAGGCGACCCGGTGTCAGAGAGGCTCCGTTCAAATACAGCCACGATTTGCCTCCCGGCTGCAAACGTCCAATGGGCACGGTTTCGCATAACACCCTGGATTGGGAGGGGGAAGATCTTTGTCGTCGCGCCAGAGAGGCTAGGCTGCTCTCGTGATGAAGTGCCGTACGGAGCTATGATCACAAGGGCAGCGTAGCCCTGTGGCTATCGACTTAAGCCCTCATACCGCGGCAAGGTTGGTTAATATATAAATTTGGTTATATTTTGGTTTGAACTATATACATTAGGAAGTTAAATTAATATATAAATTTTTTATTATCTCTTTTTTTTTTCTTTTTTGAATTATATATATGTATATATAAGGTGGTTAGATTAATGTAATTTAGCTTAAGGTTGAGAAAAACTAGTGAATAAGTTTTCTTTCTATTTTGTAATTTTGATTGGCATTTTTTTGTTCTTTCTTCTATTATTACCTTTGTTTGTTAGGTTATAAGATAGATATCCAGAAATAGATTGATATATATAGATCTAGGATTTCAATAGGAGTTTGTTTTATTAAATAAATTATAATGTATGACTGAAATAAGGTTCCATGTTTGCTAATATGCAGGACTAAATACTTAATTGTGGTGTGGGTGTTGCGCTTGCGCGCTCACGGATAGGTGAAGGTGAGTATTAGGGAAAATGGCTAATTGACCGACAGAAGCGAGTGGGAAGACTCCACCTGACAGGACAGGCCTCTCCTTTATTTTCATGATCTTTTCCTTTTTGCGATTTCTCTCTTATTTTACTTTTCTTGCTTATGCCCTTTTTCTACTTTTTCTTTTAACTTTCCTATATATGCAGGTATGACCCCTTTTAGTCCATGTGACTGTAGGTGAGGGTGGTGGAAAGTACCCCGCCCCACGCTGACGAGCTAGCCTGGGATGCAAGTATACCTGTTTGCCACCACTTCTCTCCAAACAAACTTCCAGCTACATAACAGATTGTCTTTATGAGTGATTTTGAGTTCAGGGATAGTCGAAACGACGGAAACGAAAAAAAAAACTATTCGCAAATCTATTTGGTTTAATGAGGAAATTAGTATTGATATTATTAAGTACAATTTCTTTTTATTTCTTTGCGACTTCTTTTTATATGTGTTATTAATAAGAAAATCTTTTCAAGATTTCCGTAAAAATATGAAAAAAGATGAAAGAGAAAAAACTTATTATTTTAATAAGATGATCTTAGGGTTCCTAACAAGAAGATTTGACTTATTAATGTTTTCAAAGGGAAATCTTGCAGAAAACGTTCTGATTTCATAGGGTTCTTAACAAGAAGATATGACTTATTTACTGATTTCCGCATAATTGTATGTGTTAATAAGATGATCTTCATTTTTACCACAAATTCTATTATTTTCTTTCAATAATTAAAGTAACTTCAATTCTATAATTAAATCCTTAACTTCTTTCCTTTGTTGGTTTTTTTTTTGCTTTACTATTATCTTACTTATCAATCTCTAATTGCCCCAATTTCCTTCTTTGACCTGTACAGGGACCGTCATGATGACATCGCTACTGGGATTTATCCTGACAGCTTGTGGCATCATGACAAATAGAGTAGGAGGAAGCTGAGTGACCATACCAGGGTTCCCTGCTTGGGTTTTAACCCGAGTAGGTGGTACTTGGTATGGCACACAGCTAGAGACGGACGCTAGGTAGGAGATCGTGACGACCTGTTCAAGCTACCTTACCGATAGTCCAGCATTATCGGTAAGTGAGGTTTGCAACAAGTCGCCACGATGAGAGTAGGGAGGTGTGGCATCCACATTTCGTGATTCGTCACCGGGCGTGTAGTGCCACACCTAAAGGACAGTACGAGAACTGAAATTGGACACGACAAACAATAGATATGGACCTATCACCTTCACAGAATCTTCGCCAAGGCAGCACCACACACACCAAAACATAGAATTTCAATTATATTTTTTTTTAAGTTTAATTTTTCATTTATTTAAACAAAAGCAAAAATTTTTCAGAAGTTTTTTTATACTTACAAGTTTAATTATCTCAATTTTTTTATATATCTTTTAATATCACTTTTTATATATTTACGAACTTTTAATTTGGTTGCGGTTAGGACTAATTAGCATAGTTTTTATTGAGCTTTCGAACTTAGTAGTTTATATAGATCTAAATCTATTTTCCATATGGCTGGGTCCCGGGACTGACTTTCCTAGTGTTGATGGTATCACAACGGGCCTTTTAATACTGGCCTAGGTGTGCCTTTGCGGCAGCCACTTCAACCTAACCTAAATCTACACCACACAGACTGACACACATGAACACATAATTATTATCTAACTACTTACTATTATTACTTTACATTATTATTTGTTTTTTTTCAACATATATAATAAATACATACTACTAATGGCGGCGATGTACCAACAGGTTATCATAACCTCTAACGAGATTTTTAGCCGAGCTTCTCTTTCCAACTTGTGGTGTGTTGCTTTTGAGTTTTTCCTACAAGTTGGCGGGACCTACAGTTTTTGCCGACTCCGAACGGCACTTGCAAAGCAAATGAATTTTTTGCTGAGAAGCTTCTCATGGCAGAAATATACACCCGGAGAGTTTGCCAAACTACTGCCGAGGGGCGACCCCGTTTAGAAAAATTCTTTTTCTAAATAATTTCTGATGTTACTTTTATCGGGCATCGAACAGCCACGACTTGGTGTAGAAGGCCGAACACTTAACCGCTACACCACGGCGGCCGCCGTACATTTTAAATTTGAATTTCTATTGTTTTTTTTTCGATACATCAGTAATAATTTTTTTGCTTTTATATCTTTTAATACTTTTTTTATAATTTTTTTGAGAATTTGAATTTTTCTGTTTTTTTTTTTTATTTTTTTATTTACTGATATAATTTTTTTATTTTTTTTGAGTATCTTTTTATAATTTTTTTGGAATTTTGAATTTTCTGGGAAAAACAGCCGATTTCGCCTCCATATTCCTCTCGTTTTCGTTGAGTTCTATATAGGTTATTGTTGTATGCATTAGGTTGCGATACATCAACGAATACTTTCTTTGATTACTTTCCATTCAGTTTTCCTTTGGTAGCGTTTGGGTAAAATCCCCTTGATTCTTACCTTCCATTTTTATATTTTTGAGATAACAGCTTGTTTGGGGTAGTGAATGTCTGCTAAAGATAAAGAAGCGGATAAGGATTTGGTAGATAGGGTTTCTCGTGGTCTGGGGATTTTGAGCACTAATAGGCCGGTTACGCGTAGCCAGTCGAGGGCGAACGAAATAAGGGAACTCGAAAATTTAGCAGTTGGGTCCGTATTCAACCAAATTGACACGGGGATTCCGGAAGCAGTTGACTTTGTCCCGAGTGCCTACTTCGACAGGTGTACATCCCGGATATTTTCGACCATCGACCCCGACGTTTGCAAGCGGAGTGTCATTCAGCGAAACAGACAATAGTTTAAACTTTTCTCAGAAAATCGATCTCTTGTGTCAAATGGCCGACACTGAGGAGGTGGGTGCTGTGGGAGGCGAAGTTGTACCAGGGGGTTCACAAGATGCGATTCCGGTCCCAGCGTTGGGAATCCGCCTGCGACTGGGGCAGCCAACTCGATGTCGAACGTGGAGAAACTGAGCCGAATGATGGCGATGATGGCGCAACAGCAAGACCTGGTGTCTCAGATCGCATCGGAAGTTAGGAGCATCAAAACCAACGTTGGGAACCTTAGTGGTCGTATGACAGAAATGGAGACCACCGTACATCCCCTGGGCAACCAACCAACCGGAGCATCCACTCCAGAACGCCAAGCTGGCGGAACTGCTGGTCGTGCCAGTGGACCATCTTCTAACCAGACCTCAGGGTCGACACAGGACACAAGAGATCCTATTGCCCTTCCAAGGTGGAAGAAGTTAGACTTGGAGAAGTGGCATATAAAATTCGACGGTACTAATAAAGGGATGAGCGTCGAAAGTTTCATCTACCGGGTTGAACGCATGCGCGAATAACACAACATCACCCACTTCCAGCTTTTCACGGACTTTCATTGTCTGGTTTCCGGCGGTGCCTTGAATAGGGTATTGGCAGATTCTCGAGGATCATGCCGGCGATCCCAATTTTGGGTACCTCGAATTGAAAGCCGAGCTGCTGAGCCACTTCAAGACCGCCGAGTCCGACTACGAAATAATCCGTGAAATAATGGAACGGAAGCAGCAACCCGGAGAAACTTTCGACGACTTCTACGGGAAGATACACGATATGGCATTCCGCTTGCGGACGCGAATCCCTGAGAAGGAGCTGGTTGGCATAATCAGGGGAAATCTCAAACCGTACCTGGCCAACTTGACTTTTGCCCTAAAAATGGACTCTCTGGCGGAGCTCAAGGCTGAGTGCAGGACAGCCGAAAAACTAATGAAAGAAAATAAGAGTAGGAGTAGGGCCGTAAATGAAATAGAGTTTGAGAATGAGGCGAAAATAGAGGCCTTTAACAGGAGACCCCAATCCCAAGTCCAACACCAAACTACCGTAAATCCTATTGTTCCAACTTCATGTGTTAGTTCTAATGTGTCCAAGTCCACTATAAATTCGTTTTGTGCACCCCCTTTCATTTAATGTTGTGCTTTTCGTGTGGCATGCCGGTGGATTTCTTTGAGAAAAACCCGGCAGAAGCACAAAAGCCAAATAAATGTTCGTCCCCGTTTCATGGTATGTTTTGTTTTGCCTGTGGTAGTAATGCGTCCTTCTGTGTTTTCAAACTCAATAAGGAAAACCCGAAGCTGGCGGAGATAACCGGGGGCTCCAGCCAGGAAGCTCACAACCTGGCCACACAGAACTAAAAATTTTGAAAAGAGTTGAAGATGAGGCTAGGGTCGTGAAGCCAATAGAAAGTAAGGAGAAAAGGGAACCAAAAAGCTTACATCAACCTATATTAGATTATGAGGAGGCAAGGCGACGTATATTTTGTGAAACGATAGATAGGGGAAAGGAGAATAAGAGAAATTTTGAAAAAATTAAGAAAATGAGAGAAAAACGGAAATATTTTAAGAGGTTAAGAAAAAAAATTGTTGCAACAATCGTCACGGTCAAAGGTGACAATCGATTTTTCGCTAAAACCGAAATAGGTGGTCACGAGGTCCTAGCTCTCCTGGACTCAGGGGCGAGTGCCTGCTGCTTAGGAAAAGGCTCGGCGGCACTCCTGCTCGGTAGAGAGGCCTTGATTATGCCAATCAAGGGTCAAAATATCCGGACGGCAAATGGGGAAGAAACAGGCGTGGTAGGAGTAATAAAGCTACCTGTTTTGTGGGATAGTGCCACGAAAGAATTCGAGTTTTTAATAGTACCTGATTTACAACAGGAGCTGTACTTGGGAGTTGATTTTTGGCAGGCATTTGGAATGAGTGTTGTGAGTAAGTGTGTGAATGTGTCTAATAATGTTGCCAGTGTGGCGGAACTCGTTCCCGCTGAGGGTTATCTGTCTTTTGACGCCGTTCAACATACATTAACAATCGAAGAAAGTAGCGCTTTGGAGCGTGTAAAGGCCCAATTCCCATCTTTCGCGGTATTAGGGTTAGGCCGAACGGACAAAGAAGAGCATGTCATCAAAGTTGTCGACGAGAATCTGCCAGTGAAGCAACGGCATTACCCCATTTCACCCGCCATCCAAAAACTTATATATGCGGAGCTGGACCGAATGCCGAGCATGGGAGTGATAGAGGAGTCGAATAGCAGTTGGAACTCACCAGTTTCACTGGTGATCAAGGGCACCAAAAACAGGCTATGTTTAGACGCGCGTAAAGTAAATGAGAGAACAATCAAAGATGCATACCCCTTACCGCACATCGATGGAATCTTGAGCCGCCTACAAAACACTAGATACATCTCCGCGATTGACTTAACAGAAGCTTTCTGGCAGATTCGCCTCGAGCCAAAAGACAGCCTTCACTGTGCCGGGCCGATCCCTATACCAATTTACTGTGATGCCGTTCTGGTTGTGCAATGCAGCCCAAAGAATGTGTCGTCTTATGGACAAGGTCATTCCGGCCGCTTTACGTGAATGTGTCTTCGTTTACCTTGACGATTTGTTAGTTTGTTCTATAGATTTTGAGTCCCATATGTGTTTATTGGAAAAGGTCGCTCGGTGTCTTAGGGATGCTAAGTTAACAATAAATGTTGAAAAAAAGCAAGTTTTGCTACAAAGAGGTGCGATATCTTGGGTACGTAGTCGGGGATGGTTGTATTAGGACAGATGCCAATAAGGTGGCAGCCGTGAGGGACTTTCCTACACCTAAAACCCCGAAGCAACTTTGACGGTTTCGTGTACAAACGGACGCAATTCGACAGGGGGGACGATCTTCTAGCGGACCAGACCTACAAGCTCTGGGTTCCGTCGGAATTGCGATCGGGGCTAGTGGAAATGTCTCACAGCTCACCTTCTGCTGGTCATGGAGGAATACATAAAACCCTATCCCGACTACGCCAAAAGTACTACTGACCAGGCATGGTAACTGATGTTTGCGCACATGTCAAAGATTGTGAAACCTGCAAGATAAATAAAACACAAAATGTGTTCAGACAACCATTAATGGGAAAAAAAACTCACCGAACGACCTTTGCAACGTCTGTTTATTGATTTCATGGGTCCTTATCTTCGTAGTAGTGATGGTAATGTGTATGTCTTTGTGTGTTTGGACCATTTTACAAAATTCGTGTTTTTAGAACCAATAAGAAAGGCCACTTCAGCTGCTGTGATTAAATTCCTAGAAAGAGATGTTTTCCACATTTTCGGTGTACGAATATGTCCATTCGGATAACGGAAAACAATTTGTGTCAGAAATGTTCAACAACTTCTAAGAAAAGTACGGCACAAAACGGCATTTTATTCGCCTCAGGGTAACGCTGCGGAGAGGGTAAATAGATCTGTGTTGCGGATCGTCCGATCCTTCATAAAGGACAACCAGAAAAACTGGGACAAATATGTTACTGATGCCGCATTTGCCCTCCGCAGCGTTGCACATTCAGCCATAAATATGTCGCCGTACTATGCCACTTTCGGTATGCCTATGATACACCATGCTGTATCATACGAGCTATACCGAAAGTTGGGCGCATTGAAGGATGTTGACGTTGAAGTGGTAGCAAATAACGACAAACAACAATTATTGCGTGATAAAATAATGAAGGAGCTGAAGTTGGCCCATGCAAAGAGTAGAAAAGTTTATGATACTAGAGGTAGAGATGTTAAGTTTCAAATTGGACAAGTGGTATAGCGCCGAAACTTTAAGTAAAGCTCCCAAATCGAAAATTACAACGCCAAGTTAGCACCAAAACAAGTTAAGTGCATAGTCCTAAGTGTCATAGGAAACTCGATGTATGAACTTGGCGATAGTAATGGGAAAAAGATCGGCGTATACCACGCTAAAGATATTTGTGCAAAATAGATACATGTTTTTCGTAGTGTTAGTACTCATATTTATGTTTCATGTTGTTGTATTTGCTTCTATGTATAAATGTATCTATCAGTGGTTATGTAAATTATAAGGTTGTTATTTATTGACGCATGTAATTATTAACAATTTTTTATTTATTTATTTATTTTATTTATTTATTTATTAACTGACGTATGCAATTATTATTACCTGACTATCCTTTTTTAATTTTTTTTTCTAACTGACGTATGAATTTATTTCTTATTTTGATTATTTTTGCAATTATTATTATTTATTTATTTACTTGACTAATACCTAATACTGTGATATTTTATTGATTTAGTTTTAGCCTGCTATCTGTGATATTTTATCCCTATCTCGTAGATACTTAGAGTATCTGCATCCCCAGTGATTTAGTATAAGTAGATAGTAGCCTAGTGATTTAGATTATAAGTAGTTAACATACATACATTAGCGAAATTAAGCCCGGCATTGAGTCGTGGGTCGAGGCCACACGTTGGACGCAAGGAAATTATTAGTGATAGGCTGCGTTGAAACTTTTTTACACACACGCTCCATAGTGCAGGCACCATCGGCGGTTGCGAGCCTGTAACGACAGCCTTTCACCATGCTGGCAACATATCGCAATGTTAGCTAAGTATCTAACATAGATATTGTGGAGTAGGGCTTCATCAACAGTGCTTGTGTTACTGCTACTGTAGATAGCATTGATGTTTGCTGTTAACAACAGAGGCGGTAACAGAGGCAATGTTGCTGAACGCCTAGCAACATTCTATCTATGTTAGAAAGAGAGGAAGATAATAGCTTGTTGTGTATGAGTGTATGTTTGAGAATGCGGGAAAATCGAATGCATAGTTAAATGCCTGCATAGAAACTTTCCCAAAAAGGTAGCTTTTCTTACCACGGCGGAAGGTATAAAAGGGTGCCGAAGTAGTCAACGGGCCAAAGTTGCGTTAAAACTGTGCCCATAATAGTGTCAAAGTGATTACAAGTTTTGTGAAGTGCGCGAATTTTTAAATCGAGAATTAAGCTTAGAGACCGCCAAAAAGTCTAAACGGTTCGCGGCAAACGTTTTTCAAACTATAATTTAACACGGCCAGGAGCGGGCCCAACCAGCAATCTTTTTAAATCACCCAAACACCCGGAAAATCCCGGTAAGTCGTCCCTAACCGCATTATCTCGTCAAGAGATACGATTTTGAAAATTTAGGTTTGTTTGGGATTTTCTAGTTTAGTTTTTTTTTTGATTTTATTCTTTTTAATAATTTTTTTTCCATCATTTTTCTTGCATTTTTCCATTCGTTCTTTACACATTTCCTACTAATTTTCGATTAATATTTCCCGATAGGTTTTACGTTTTTGATTACTTTCATTGGGGGATGCGATGTCTTATTTTTCTTCTTTCTACTTTACATAAGTTGCGATGTGCACCCACACCATCAACACTCCACCCACGATTTTCCCCTTTACTTCATACGTTTTTTTTTATAGATCATTTTCATTTAATTTGTTAACTCTTTTACCTTTTAACCTTTGTTATTCCTTCCTCTGCCATCTGCAACCTATCCGGACTCGCATTTCGTCACCCGGATACACGATCTTTTTTTTTGAACATTCGGTCCCGCCTAGGCTAACTATATTTTAAATAAAGGGGGTTTCATCTGATATGCGCATCCAAAGGAGCTGCATATGGCACTAAATTAGCAAGACAAGAAAGATAAGATCATAAGCGATTGATCTGGTTGAGTGGGCGAGAGTGTTCATTGTGCGCATGACCAAGTACTAGGAGTAGATATGTATATATGTATGCAATTTTCTCTTTTTTCAGCCTTGGTACTCTGCAGTGGCGCGCCATTGGAGCAGTGACTTGGTGAGTAATTAAAGATACGTTTATATGTCTATATGTATCTACGTATATTGAGCGCGTAATCCCACCCTACTCCCAAGGTAGCCAAAGGGATTAGCGACAAAAAAAAACGAAAGAATATACGTACATACATAACAATCCTAGAAACACAATCTCACGCACACAAAAACACAACACGCCCAATTCCTTTTTTTTACATTCTTATTTTTTTATTCTTTGAAAATACATAACTACACTTGGCCCTGATCTTGAAATCGAAATCTGGGTCAGTGGGACAGCGACCAGCTGATCAAAAGATCAATGACCGCTACATTAGCGAGTCTTAGAATTTAACTTTTTTATCACTTTTTTTATTTTTTTATTTTTATCATATCCTTTTTTTGGTTGGTTAATATATAAATTTGGTTATATTTTGGTTTGAACTATATACATTAGGAAGTTAAATTAATATATAAATTTTTTATTATCTCTTTTTTTTTCTTTTTTGAATTATATATATATATATAAGGTGGTTAGATTAATATAATTTAGCTTAAGGTTGAGAAAAACTAGTGAATAAGTTTTCTTTCTATTTTGTAATTTTGATTGGCATTTTTTTTTTCTTTCTTCTATTATTACCTTTGTTTGTTAGGTTATAAGATAGATATCCAGAAATTTTAATTTAAATGAAGAAATGGAGATTTACGCTAAAATAGATTGATATATATAGATCTAGGATTTCAATAGGAGTTTGTTTTATTAAATAAATTATAATGTATGACTGAAATAAGGTTCCATGTTTGCTAATATGCAGGACTAAATACTTAATTGTGGTGTGGGTGTTGCGCTTGCGCGCTCACGGATAGGTGAAGGTGAGTATTAGGGAAAATGACTAATTGACCGACAGATGGACTTGAGTCAGGTTTGGGAGCACTTTAAGTTATTAGGAGTCAGCACAGTGCCCATGGTATCGTACAAGTTGCACGGAAGCGGGTGGTTAGACTCCACCAGACAGGACGGGCCTCTCCTTTATTTTCATGATCTTTTCCTTTCTGCGATTTCTCTCTAATTTGACTTTTCTTGCCTATGCCCTTTTTCTACTTTTACTTTTAACTTTTCTATATATGCAGGTATGAACCCTTTTTGTTCATGTGACTGTAGGTGAGGGTGGTGGAAAGTACCCCGCCCCACGCTGACGAGCTAGCCTGGGATGCAAGCATACCTGCTTGCCACCACGTTTCACGTATTGCCGGTTCTGCGAGAACGGTATTTTTACCTGTACAATACCCTTCGTACCGAAACGACCCGGGTTGTTTTTTTTTATAATGACTCGGCCAAGAGCAATACATTTCGAAGTGACCCTGTCTAACGCGTCACGATTCCCTCACCTATTGTCATCCCCGGAACAGCCCCTTGGAGCACGGCTGCTCCTTATTCTCTTGATCCGGGCTGGCATTGAGCCAAATCCTGGCCCAAGAGAATGGTTCTGCTGCGTTTGTCGGAAGAAAATATATACAAGACGATCACACTCAGTACAGTGTGCATCATGCAAAGGTTGGTTGCACAAATCTAGTTGCTCCGGACTAGATCCAAAAACACATCGGCCCATTAGTTTCTATAAAAATTTTGTGGCGCCCTGCTGTTCACGTCCTAGGACGTCCCGAGGCAAGCGACGCTCATATGTTGCTTTATCGCCCTCTAATAATAATCAAGTCTCCACGACCTGCAATAATTATATTGCCCAGCAGAATATATGTGTTCCCGGCTGTAGCTTACTTCCTAGTGCATCAACAGCACAAGCACCCACTCATGGCTACTTTCTTCGTAGCACATCAGTTGATGCTTGTAGCACTTCTGAGCTTCAGCCCCCGTCTCTAAACTCTTTAATAACTTCTTCCGGCACTAGCACGAATGAAAGTCAAGTCCATCAACTTCTGGTCCCGCACTCTTCGTGCACTGTATGTCGGCACAGGATATATGCGTCTGTGGCATCGGTCAAGTGCAACTCCTGCCTAGGCCTGTGTCACCTACGCATATGTTCTGGGCTCGCAAACAGAAATCTCTGGACTGATGTGTTTGTCGCGCCTTGCTGTCGAGTTGTGCAGCCCTCAACGCCGACGGATGTACACTCATCTAATAGTGAACGAATTCCGCCGGCTTCAGGACTGCAACGGAGATCAATATCGCGACATAACCTACCACCATCTGGGCGAACACATCAGTCTTTAACTCCCAGAGTGGCCATTGCCTCTCCTTCGCAATTTAAATTGTTGCAATTTAACTGCAACGGCTTGACCGGCAAGATAGCGGAGATAACCACATTTATGCAGCTACATAAAATCAAAATTGCTGCAATCCAGGAGACAAAACTTGGCCCCCACTCGAATCTCCGAGCGATCATGGGCGATTTTAATGCCCATCATGATATGTGGCATTCACACCTTTCTGTGGACGGCAGAGGACGGGAATTAGCCGATCAAATTGATAACTCCTCTTTCTGTACTGTGAACGGAGACTCCTCAACTAAGATGGATGTTAACTGCAGTAGCTCCCCGGACCTAACTATTGTTAGCCCGGGGTTAATTAACAGCATCAACTGGCAACCTATGGTGGCCCTGTCATCCGACCACCTGCCTATCATCCTGTCTGTCGATCGTGCCACGGATTTTATCACGTCGGAGAAAAGAACTTACGTGAATTTCAAAAAGGCCAATTGGGTCGGCTTTTTGGAATTCACGGAGAGCTCCTTTGGTGATCTTCCCATTCCCACTGACGTACACGTTGGCGAGCGTAACATACGTGAGGTCATTAAAAAGGCTACAGCCCGTTTTATACCAGCTGGTAGGATAAAAGATATTAGGCCTAACTTCCCAGCTGAGGCCGCAGCCTTGGCCAACGAACGTGACCTCATACGCAACATCGATCCATCTGACCCACAGATCGGTGATCTCAACGTGGAAATCAGAAGGCTGGTTAACGAACACAAACAAACCAAATGGGAGGAGCACCTAAGGTCTTGTAACCTCTCTACCGGTGTTGGGAAATTATGGTCAAGTCCTTGTCGAATCCTTCGGGTCCACCAAAAAATGTCGACATTACCTTTGGTGACAAGACAATAAATGACCCCAGGAAATGTGCACAGGCTTTTTGTCGACAATATGTCCCACACCCTGCGCAAGACAGGGCTAGACGTGGAATCTTTAGGCGTGCGCATAAACACAGAAACTATGCCCCCGTTCCCATCACCGCTACAGAGGTTCAAGAGGCCATCCGGAAGGCCAAAAACTCCAAAGCCATCGGCCCTGATGGCATAGCCATGGTGCATCTAAAACACATCGGCCTAGCGGGAGTCAAATATTTAACGGCCGTCTTCAATTTGTCTCTGATCACAGCTGTCATACCCGACAAATGGAAGCATACAACTGTGATCCCACTAGTAAAGCCTGGCAAGCCAGCTAACGTTGGGGAGTCATATCGCCCGATATCACTCCTCTCGCCAGTAGTAAAGACACTTGAGGCGGTCCTACTCCCGCTCTACACATCACACTTGATGTTAGCCGAGCACCAACATGGCTTCAGGAAAGGTAGGAGCACAACATCTGCTCTAAATGTCATAAACACTCAGATAACTGACGGTCTTAATCAAAATAGGCCTAATGACAGGACGGTTCTAGTTGCACTTGATTTGAGTCAAGCTTTTGACACAGTAAATCATGGGCAACTTGTAGCTGATTTGGAAGACTCGTCACTCCCCCCCTGTCTAAAGCGTTGGGCCGCCAATTATCTCAGTGGTCGTCGGTCGTCTGTTGTATTTAGAAACAAAAAATCTAAAGCCAGGAAGATAAAACAAGGGGTACCACAGGGTGGTGTCCTCTCCCCGTTATTGTTTAACTTCTATATTTCGAAGCTTCCTCCTCCACCAGAAGAAGTTACGATTGTTTCTTACGCAGACGATTACACGATATTGGCAACTGGTACTTCCGTTGATGAGCTGTGCTCCAAAATAAATGGTTATCTCCCCTCTCTAGTCGAGTTCTTCACTGCCCGAACCTTGACATTGTCGCCAACAAAGTCTTCGGCGACCTTATTCACGACGTGGACGGCGCAGGTTGGCATGGAATTAGAAATCTATGTAGGTGATCATAAAATACCTACGGTCGCTCACCCAAAAATTTTAGGAGTGACTTTTGACACCATGCACACTTTCGCTGCCCATTCAGCTGCAATTGTCTCAAAATTACAGAGCCGCAACAAAATCCTCAAGTCACTAGCCGGCAGTACTTGGGGTAAAGACAAAGAAACGTTGTTGGTAACGTACAAGGAAATTGGTCGGCCGATCCTGAACTATGCGTCGCCGATATGGTCGCCGGGGCTTGCAGACGTTCACTGGAGTCAGCTTCAGGCCTGTCAAAACACCGCGCTCAGAACCGCTACGGGGTGCGTCCTTATGTCACCTATATCTCATATACATAATGAGGTGGAAATGCTTCCTGTTAGGGAGCATAATGAAATGCTAAACAAGCAGTACCTACTGAACTGCTGTAAACCACAGCATCCCGGTAGACAACTGCTTGAACTCGTTCCGCCTCCTAGGACCACAAGGTCGCATCTACGTAAACTTTTTGATGAGATTCGTCACTATATAACAACGCCGTTTGATCTACACGTGCACAAACAGGCTTTGGGGCATATCCATACAACGTCTGTTGGCCATTACTCTGCGCTCTGTCCGCTAAACAATGTCGTACATGCCGCAACACCTAGCATTTCTGAAGAGGAGCGTCATCTTCCTCGAGAGACAAGGGTCACTCTGGCTCAATTAAGCTCTGGATATTGTAGTAGGTTAAACTCCTACATATCTAGACTGAACCCTGATGTGCCGAATGTATGTCCGACATGCGGCTCGTCCCCCCACAATACCAATCACTTATTTTCTTGCTCATTTGAGCCCACTCTTCTAACACCCATCTCTCTTTGGTCCAATCCTATTGAAACTGCTAGTTTCCTTGTACTCCCGTTAGAAGATATTGATGACAATTAGGTTAAGGAAAAATACGCGTTGGGCAGGACTACACATCGTTACAACAACAACAACAACAGCCACCACTCCTCTCCAAACAAACTTCCAGCTACATAACAGGTTGTCTTTATGAGTGATTTTGGGTTCAGGGATAGTCGAAACGACGGAAACGAAAAAAAAAACTATTCGCAAATCTATTTGGTTTAATGAGGAAATTAGTATTGATATTATTAAGTACAATTTCTTTTTATTTCTTTGCGACTTCTTTTTATATGTGTTATTAATAAGAAAATCTTTTCAAGATTTCCGTAAAAATATGAAAAAAGATGAAAGAGAAAAAACTTATTATTTTAATAAGATGATCTTAGGGTTCCTAACAAGAAGATTTGATTAATGTTTTCAAAGGGAAATCTTGCAGAAAACGTTCTGATTTCTTAGGGTTCTTAACAAGAAGATATGACTTATTTACTGATTTCCGCATAATTGTATGTGTTAATAAGATGATCTTCATTTTTACCACAAATTCTATTATTTTCTTTCAATAATTAAAGTAACTTCAATTCTATAATTAAATCCTTAACTTCTTTCCTTTGTTGGTTTTTTTTTGCTTTACTATTATCTTACTTATCAATCTCTAATTGCCCCAATTTCCTTCTTTGACCTGTACAGGGACCGTCATCATGGCATCGCTACTGGGATTTATCCTGACAGCTTGTGGCATCATGACAAATAGAGTAGAAGGAAGCTGAGTGACCATACCAGGGTTCCCTGCTTGGGTTTTAACCCGAGTAGGTGGTACTTGGTATGGCACACAGCTAGAGACGGACGCTAGGTAGGAGATCGTGACGACCTGTTCAAGCTACCTTACCGATAGTCCAGCATTATCGGTAAGTGAGGTTTGCAACAAGTCGCCACGATGAGAGTAGGGAGGTGTGGCATCCACATTTCGTGATTCGTCACCGGGCGTGTAGTGCCACACCTAAAGGACAGTACGAGAACTGAAATTGGACACGACAAACAATAGATATGGACCTATCACCTTCACAGAATCTTCGCCAAGGCAGCACCACACACACCAAAACATAGAATTTCAATTATATTTTTTTTTAAGTTTGATTTTTCATTTATTTAAACAAAAGCAAAAATTTTTCAGAAGTTTTTTTATACTTACAAGTTTAATTATCTCAATTTTTTTATATATCTTTTAATATCACTTTTTATATATTTACGACTAATTAGCATAGTTTTTATTGAGCTTTCGAACTTAGTAGTTTATATAGATCTAAATCTACACCACACAGACTGACACACATGAACACATAATTATTATCTAACTACTTACTATTATTACTTTACATTGTTATTTTTTTTTTTTTTCAACATATATAATAAATACATACTACTAATGGCGGCGATGTACCAACAGGTTATCATAATCTCTAACGAGATTTTTAGCCGAGCTTCTCTTTCCAACTTGTGGTGTGTTGCTTTTGAGTTTTTCCTACAAGTTGGCGGGACCTACAGTTTTTGCCGACTCCGAACGGCACTTGCAAAGCAAATGAATTTTTTGCTGAGAAGCTTCTCATGGCAGAAATATACACCCGGAGAGTTTGCCAAACTACTGCCGAGGGGCGACCCCGTTTAGAAAAATTCTTTTTCTAAATAATTTTTGATGTTACTTTTATCGGACATCGAACCGCCACGACTTCGTGTAGAAGGCCGAACACTTAACCGCTACACCACGGCGGCCGCCGTACATTTTAAATTTGAATTTCTATTGTTTTTTTTTCGATACATCAGTAATAATTTTTTTGCTTTTATATCTTTTAATACTTTTTTTTATAATTTTTTTGAGAATTTGAATTTTTATTTTTTTTTTTTTTATTTTTTTATTTACTGATATAATTTTTTTATTTTTTTTTGAGTATCTTTTTATAATTTTTTTGGAATTTTGAATTTTCTGGAAAAACAGCCGATTTCGCCTCTATATTCCTCTCGTTTTCGTTGAGTTCTATATTGGTTATTGTTGTATGCATTAGGTTGCGATACATCAACGAATACTTTCTTTGATTACTTTCCATTCAGTTTTCCTTTGGTAGCGTTGTACCAGGGGGTTCACAAGATGCGATTCCGGGTCCCAGCGTTGGGAATCCGCCTGCGACTGGGGCAGCCAACTCGATGTCGAACGTGGAGCAACTGAGCCGAATGATGGCGATGATGGCGCAACAGCAAGACCTGGTGTCTCAGATCGCATCGGAAGTTAGGAGCATCAAAACCAACGTTGGGAACCTTAGTGGTCGTATGACAGAAATGGAGACCACCGTGCATCCCCTGGGCAACCAACCAACCGGAGAATCCACTCCAGAACGCCAAGCTGGCGGAACTGCTGGTCGTGCCAGTGGACCATCTTCCAACCAGACCTCAGGGTCAACACAGGACACAAGAGATCCTATTTCCTATCCAAGGTGGAAGAAGTTAGACTTGGAGAAGTGGCATATAAAATTCGACGGTACTAATAAAGGGATGAGCGTCGAAAGTTTCATCTACCGGGTTGAACGCATGCGCGAACAACACAACATCACCCACTTCCAGCTTTTCACGGACTTTCATTGTCTGGTTTCCGGCGGTGCCTTGAAAAGGGTATTGGCAGATTCTCGAGGATCATGCCGGCGATCCCAATTTTGGGTACCTCGAATTGAAAGCCGAGCTGCTGAGCCACTTCAAGACCGCCGAGTCCGACTATGAAATAATCCGTGAAATAATGGAACGGAAGCAGCAACCCGGAGAAACTTTCGACGACTTCTACGGGAAGATACACGATATGGCATTCCGCTTGCGGACGCGAATCCCTGAGAAGGAGCTGGTTGGCATAATCAGGGGAAATCTCAAACCGTACCTGGCCAACTTGACTTTCGCCCTAAAAATGGACTCTCGCGGAGCTCAAGGCTGAGTGCAGGAGAGCCGAAAAACTAATGAAAGAAAATAAGAGTAGGAGTAGCGCCGTAAATGAAATAGAGTTTGAGAATGAGGCGAAAATAGAGGCCTTTAACAGGAGACCCCAATCCCAAGTCCAACACCAAACTACCGTAAATCCTATTGTTCCAACTTCATGTGTTAGTTCTAATGTGTCCAAGTCCACTATAAATTCCTTTTGTGCACCCCCTTTCATTTAATGTTGTGCTTTTCGTGTGGCATGCCGGTGGATTTCTTTGAGAAAAACCCGGCAGAAGCACAAAAGCCAAATAAATGTTCGTCCCCGTTTCATGGTATGTTTTGTTTTGCCTGTGGTAGTAATGCGTCCTTCTGTGTTTTCAAACTCAATAAGGAAAACCCGAAGCTGGCGGAGATAACCGGGGGCTCCAGCCAGGAAGCTCACAACCTGGCCACACAGAACTAAAAATTTTGAAAAGAGTTGAAGATGAGGCTAGGGTCGTGAAGCCAATAGAAAGTAAGGAGAAAAGGGAACCAAAAAGCTTACATCAACCTATATTAGATTATGAGGAGGCAAGGCGACGTATATTTTGTGAAACGATAGATAGGGGAAAGGAGAATAAGAGAAATTTTGAAAAAATTAAGAAAATGAGAGAAAAACGGAAATATTTTAAGAGGTTAAGAAAAAAAATTGTTGCAACAATCGTCACGGTCAAAGGTGACAATCGATTTTTCGCTAAAACCGAAATAGGTGGTCACGAGGTCCTAGCTCTCCTGGACTCAGGGGCGAGTGCCTGCTGCTTAGGAAAAGGCTCGGCGGCACTCCTGCTCGGTAGAGAGGCCTTGATTATGCCAATCAAGGGTCAAAATATCCGGACGGCAAATGGGGAAGAAACAGGCGTGGTAGGAGTAATAAAGCTACCTGTTTTGTGGGATAGTGCCACGAAAGAATTCGAGTTTTTAATAGTACCTGATTTACAACAGGAGCTGTACTTGGGAGTTGATTTTTGGCAGGCATTTGGAATGAGTGTTGTGAGTAAGTGTGTGAATGTGTCTAATAATGTTGCCAGTGTGGCGGAACTCGTTCCCGCTGAGGGTTATCTGTCTTTTGACGCCGTTCAACATACATTAACAATCGAAGAAAGTAGCGCTTTGGAGCGTGTAAAGGCCCAATTCCCATCTTTCGCGGTATTAGGGTTAGGCCGAACGGACAAGGAAGAGCATGTCATCAAAGTTGTCGACGAGAATCTGCCAGTGAAGCAACGGCATTACCCCATTTCACCCGCCATCCAAAAACTTATATATGCGGAGCTGGACCGAATGCTGAGCATGGGAGTGATAGAGGAGTCGAATAGCAGTTGGAACTCACCAGTTTCACTGGTGATCAAGGGCACCAAAAACAGGCTATGTTTAGACGCGCGTAAAGTAAATGAGAGAACAATCAAAGATGCATACCCCTTACCGCACATCGATGGAATCTTGAGCCGCCTACAAAACACTAGATACATCTCCGCGATTGACTTAAAAGAAGCTTTCTGGCAGATTCGCCTCGGGCCAAAAGACAGCCTTCACTGTCCCGGGCCGATCCCTATACCAATTTACTGTGATGCCGTTCTGGTTGTGCAATGCAGCCCAAAGAATGTGTCGTCTTATGGACAAGGTCATTCCGGCCGCTTTACGTGAATGTGTCTTCGTTTACCTTGACGATTTGTTAGTTTGTTCTATAGATTTTGAGTCCCATATGTGTTTATTGGAAAAGGTCGCTCGGTGTCTTAGGGATGCTAAGTTAACAATAAATGTTGAAAAAAATCAAGTTTTGCTACAAAGAGGTGCGAAATCTTGGGTACGTAGTCGGGGATGGTTGTATTAGGACAGATGCCAATAAGGTGGCAGCCGTGAGGGACTTTCCTATACCTAAAACCCCGAAGCAACTTTGACGGTTCCTGGGCATGTCGGGCTGGTACCGACGTTTCATCCAGGACTATGCGACTATTGCAGCTCCGCTGCACGACTGCCTCAAGAAAGACACGATAAAGAAGTTTACAATGACGGACGGGGCCATGCCATCGTTTGAGAAGCTCAAACAGAGCTTGATTTTAGCGCCAGTACTTACGCACCCGGATTTTAGCAGAAGGTTTTATATTCAGTGCGACGCATCGACTGACGGAGTGGGCGGGGTGTTGTTTCAATTAGACGATGACCAGAACGAAAGACCCATTGCTTACGTGTCGGCAAAACTAAACAAAGCACAGAAAAACTACAGCATCACCGAACTTGAATGTTATGCAGCGATAGTGAGCGTAAAGCGTTTTCGGCCATATGTGGAGGGAACCCCGTTCACCATTATTACAGACCATGCTGGCCTCAAATGGCTCATGAACCAAAAAGATTTATCAGGAAGATTAGCTAGATGGAGTCTCAAACTCCCAGCATACGATGTCAATATTGAACACAGAAAAGGTGCGTAGAACGTGGTTCCCGACACACTTTCAAGGATGCACATGGACGAGATACTGAGAAATGAGCGTGCAATAGACATATGCCTTGAGTCACCGTATTTTGAGTCGGAGGAGTACAAAGAACTTCGAAAAACGGTGACCGAAAATCAAGAAAAGCTCCCCGACCTATGTCTATCGGACGGTTTCGTGTACAAACGGACGCAATTCGACAGGGGGGACGATCTTCTAGCGGACCAGACCTACAAGCTCTGGGTTCCGTCGGAATTGCGATCGGGGCTAGTGGAAATGTCTCACAGCTCACCTTCTGCTGGTCATGGAGGAATACATAAAACCCTATCCCGACTACGCCAAAAGTACTACTGGCCAGGCATGGTAACTGATGTTTGCGCACATGTCAAAGATTGTGAAACCTGCAAGATAAATAAAACACAAAATGTGTTCAGACAACCATTAATGGGAAAAAAAAACTCACCGAACGACCCTTCCAACGTCTGTTTATTGATTTCATGGGTCCTTATCCTCGTAGTAGTGATGGTAATGTGTATGTCTTTGTGTGTTTGGACCATTTTACTGTGATTAAATTCCTAGAAAGAGATGTTTTCCAGATTTTCGGTGTACGAATATGTCCATTCGGATAACGTAAAACAATTTGTGTCAGAAATGTTCAACAACTTCTAAGAAAAGTACGGCACAAAACACATAAAAACGGCATTTTATTCGCCTGAGGGTAACGCTGCGGAGAGGGTAAATCGATCTGTGTTGCAGATCGTCCGATCCTTCATAAAGGACAACCAGAAAAACTGGGACAAATATGTTACTGATGCCGCATTTGCCCTCCGCAGCGTTGCACATTCAGCCATAAATATGTCGCCGTACTATGCCACTTTCGGTATGCCTATGATACAGCATGCTGCATCATACGAGCTATACCGAAAGTTGGGCGCATTGAAGGATGTTGACGTTGAAGTGGTAGCAAATAACGACAAACAACAAAAATTTCGTGATAAAATAATGAAGGAGCTGAAGTTGGCCCATGAAAAGAGTAGAAAAGTTTATGATACTAGAGGTAGAGATGTTAAGTTTCAAATAGGACAAGTGGTATAGCGCCGAAACTTTAATCAAAGCTCCCAAATCGAAAATTACAACGCCAAGTTAGCACCAAAACAAGTTAAGTGCATAGTCCTAAGTGTCATAGGAAACTCGATGTATGAACTTGGCGATAGTAATGGGAAAAAGATCGGCGTATACCACGCTAAAGATATTTGTGCAAAATAGATACATGTTTTTCGTAGTGTTAGTACTCATGTTTATGTTTCATGTTGTTGTATTTGCTTCTATGTATAAATGTATCTATCAGTGGTTATGTAAATTATAAGGTTGTTATTTATTGACGCGTGTAATTATTAACAATTTTTTTATTTATTTATTTATTTAATTTATTTATTTAATTTATTTATTTATTAACTGACGTATGCAATTATTATTACCTGACTATCCTTTTTTAATTTTTTTTTCTAACTGACGTATGAATTTATTTCTTATTTTGATTATTTTTGCAATTATTATTATTTATTTATTTACTTGACTAATACCTAATACTGTGATATTTTATTGATTTAGTTTTAGCCTGCTATCTGTGATATTTTATCCCTATCTCGTAGATACTTAGAGTATCTGCATCCCCAGTGATTTAGTATAAGTAGATAGGAAGTAGCAATAGCCTAGTGATTTAGATTATAAGTAGTTAACATACATACATTAGCGAAATTAAGCCCGGCATTGAGTCGTGGGTCGAGGCCACACGTTGGACGCAAGGAAATTATTAGTGATAGGCTGCGTTGAAACTTTTTTACGCACACGCTCCATAGTGCAGGCACCATCGGCGGTTGCGAGCCTGTAACGACAGCCTTTCACCATGCTGGCAACATATCGCAATGTTAGCTAAGTATCTAACATAGATATTGTGGAGTAGGGCTTCATCAACAGTGCTTGTGTTACTGCTACTGTAGATAGCATTGATGTTTGCTGTTAACAACAGAGGCGGTAACAGAGGCAATGTTGCTGAACGCCTAGCAACATTCTATCTATGTTAGAAAGAAAGGAAGATATTAGCTTGTTGTGTGAATGTATGAGTGTATATTTGAGAATGCGGGAAAAACGAATGCATAGTTATATACCTGCATAGAAACTTTCCCAAAAAGGTAGCTTTTCTTACCACGGCGGAAGGTATAAAAGGGTGCCGAAGTAGTCAACGGGCCAAAGTTGCGTTAAAACTGTGCCCATAAGAGTGTCAAAGTGATTACAAGTTTTGTGAAGTGCGTGAATTTTTAAATCGAGAATTAAGCCTAGAGACCGCCAAAAAGTCTAAACGGTTCGCGGCAAACGTTTTTCAAACTATACGGCCAGGAGCGGGCCCAACCAGCAATCTTTTTAAATCACCCAAACACCCGGAAAATCCCGGTAAGTCGTCCCTACCCTCATATCCCCTGGCATGTTTTGCGGCGAGATTGGTTCTATTTCATGGCCAATCTCCCTGGCAAGCCAAACAGCAAAATTGCATGCACATAGGTGCATTTGTACACAGATAGTTGTGTATATGTGCATCTACGTCCAAGCAGACAAAAGAACATACTTATGTATGATTAAAAGTGTTTCCTTTGTCCTTTCCCCTCTTAATAAACCCCCACCTACAACCTTACATCTTTTCTTAAATTTTCGCTTTTTTTGGATTCAGGTTGCATTGGCACCGGGAGTACCCCCAGGGTACCGGATTTTGGCGGCAAAACGCTCGAGAGGCGCCCAACACGCAGAATACCACAAAACAACAACAAGTAACACAGTACAACAACAACAACACAGAGACACGGAACACTTTCACTGCGATTAGCTACACATCAGCCATTCACACACCACAAAAACAACACAGAGACACTGAGAATCCGCACGATACCTAACACTACAACAGCAAAAACAAGTTAAAGCTGGTAAAAATCATTTAAAGGTGCACCAGCCAGATCGGGCGGCACGGATGCCAGCAAAAGTTGCAACAACAACAACCAAGCAAGCAGCAAAAACCAACATAGCTAAAGTACCACCAACATATCCAGCAACATAATCATCTTTACACTCAACAACACATCCACCGGACATCCTATAGGCCACATACGCAAGGAGCGATGTTGTTCCAAGACATATCTTATTTTTAATTTTTGAAAATTTTATACGTAGTTATTTTATATTTAGTTTTTTTATAAATTTTTGTTGCCTATTATATTGATAACCATTAGCAGAGTAGGGGGTAGTAGAAGAGGGTATTAAGCATATTTTTTTTAATCAAGGGGCATCAACTTGTCAAGAGATACGATTTTGAAAATTTAGGTTTGTTTGGGATTTTCTAGTTTAGTTTTTTTTTTATTTTATTCTTTTTAATAATTTTTTTTCCATCATTTTTCTTGCATTTTTCCATTCGTTCTTTACACATTTCCGATTCCAAATTTTCGATTAATGTTTCCCGATAGGTTTTACGTTTTTGATTACTTTGATTGGGGGATGCGATGTCTTATATTTCTTCTTTCTACTTTACATAAGTTCGCACATCGCAACCCACACCATCAACACTCCACCCACGTTTTTTCCCCTTTACTTCATACGTTTTTTTTTATAGATCATTTTCATTTAATTTGTTAACTCTTTTACCTTTTAACCTTTAGCAAGACAAGAAAGATAAGATCATACGCGATTGATCTGGTTGAGTGGGCGAGAGTGGTCATTGTGCGCATGACCAAGTACTAGGAGTAGATATGTATATATGTATGCAATTTTCTCTTTTTTCAGCCTAGGTACTCTGCAGTGGCGCCATTGGAGCAGTGACTTGGTGAGTAATTAAAGATACGTATATATGTCTATATGTATGTACGTATATTGAGCGCATAATCCCACCCTACTCCCAAGCTAGCCAAAGGGATTAGCGACAAAAAAAAAACGAAAGAATATACGTACATACATAACAATCCTAGAAACACAATCTCACGCACACAAAAACACAACACGCCCAATTCCTTTTTTTTACATTCTTCTTTTTTTATTCTTTGAAAATACATAACTACACTTGGCCTTGATCTTGAAATCGAAATCTGGGTCAGTGGGACAGCGATCAGCTGATCAAAAGATCAATGACCGCTACATTAGGGAGTCTTAGAATTTAACTTTTTTATCACTTTTTTTATTTTTTTATTTTTATCATATCCTTTTTTTGGTTGGTTAATATATAAATTTGGTTATATTTTGGTTTGTACTATATACATTAGGAAGTTAAATTTTATATATAAATTTTTTATTATCTCTTTTTTTTTCTTTTTTGAATTATATATATATATATAAGGTGGTTAGATTAATATAATTTAGCTTAAGGTTGAGAAAAACTAGTGAATAAGTTTTCTTTCTATTTTGTAATTTTGATTGGCATTTTTTTTTCTTTCTTCTATTATTACCTTTGTTTGTTAGGTTATAAGATAGATATCCAGAAATTTTAATTTAAATGAAGAAATGGAGATTTACGCTAAAATAGATTGATATATATAGATCTAGGATTTCAATAGGAGTTTGTTTTATTAAATAAATTATAATGTATGACTGAAATAAGGTTCCATGTTTGCTAATATGCAGGACTAAATACTTAATTGTGGTGTGGGTGTTGCGCTTGCGCGCTCACGGATAGGTGAAGGTGAGTATTAGGGAAAATGACTAATTGACCGACAGATAGACTTGAGTCAGGTTTGGGAGCACTGTAAGTTATTAGGAGTCAGCACAGTGCCCATGGTTTCGTGCAAGTTGCACGGAAGCGGGTGGTTAGACTCCACCTGACAGGACAGGACTCTCCTTTATTTTCATGATCTTTTCCTTTCTGCGATTTCTCTCTTATTTGACTTTTCTTGCCTATGCCCTTTTTCTACTTTTACTTTTAACTTTTCTATATATGCAGGTATGAACCCTTTTTGTTCATGTGACTGTAGGTGAGGGTGGTGGAAAGTACCCCGCCCCACGCTGACGAGCTAGCCTGGGATGCAAGCATACCTGCTTGCCACCACTCCTCTCCAAACAAACTTCCAGCTACATAACAGATTGTCTTTATGAGTGATTTTGGGTTCAGGGATAGTCGAAACGACGGAAACGAAAAAAAAACTATTCGCAAATCTATTTGGTTTAATGAGGAAATTAGTATTGATATTATTAAGTACCTACAATTTCTTTTTATTTCTTTGCGACTTCTTTTTATATGTGTTATTAATAAGAAAATCTTTTCAAGATTTCCGTAAAAATATGAAAAAAGATGAAAGAGAAAAAACTTCTTATTTTAATAAGATGATCTTAGGGTTCCTAACAAGAAGATTTGACTTATTAATGTTTTCAAAGGGAAATCTTGCAGAAAACGTTCTGATTTCTTAGGGTTCTTAACAAGAAGATGATCTTAGGGTTTTAAACGATATGACTTATTTACTGATTTCCGCATAATTGTATGTGTTAATAAGATGATCTTAGGGTTCCACACAAGAAGATATGACTTATTAACTGATTTCCGCATAATTGTATGTATTAATAAGATGATCTTACTGAATCTGTCAGATACAATTGTCGGTTTTGCGAACTGGACGATGAAACACCGGTTCACATACTCTGCGAATGCATTGCGTTAGCAAGAAAGAGAGTCTGCTACCGTTCGTGATATAATATTGAGGTGCTCAAATTTATAAAGAGCCTCCGCATATAGAAATAACCCTGCAAAAATCGTTGGATTATGTGTTCCAAATTTTTGATATTGGAGTACTCCAATAGTAATCCTTTGTATACCTTATCGGACCACGTTTAGCTTTTAGAGAGTCGATCATTGCTCGTGCCTTATCGACGAAAATTACGACACTATCGTTCTGGCAGTATATACTCCAAAGAGTAACAACATTGCAGTATATTGCAAAGTACTCTGACGGTAGGTACTCCATGGAGTAGCAGAAACAAAGCGAAGGTTGGAGTAGGTGGTCCAGTCCTAGGACTAATTGGAGCATAATTTTTATATGAAAAAGGATAACATTTAGAGTACTATGATGCTCCGATTGGAGTACTCTTTGGATAGGAAATAGAGTACTCTAGATTTTTGCAGGGAAGCTGAAAGGTCACACAATAGATCGTATAAATGGTCGCGATGTAATATATTAATAGGCTAACAAATTTTTCATATAAATAATTGCCAAGCTAAAACCCATACTAAATACGCATAAATTTTTATAAAATGCATATGGATTTGTTGGTATTCCTCTAAAGCAGTACATAAGCATTTAAACTTAAGCCAAAACTGCTTCATTTAACTGTAATAAGCGAATGAAAATTTCTCATGTCGCTTGAATTGGTTATCTGACATTCAATTTGTACATAAAGCGGTAGCCCAGTGGGAAGCATGAGAGGGTAGTGGTCGAGCGGTTGATGGTTCGAGCTCAGCTACAGCTTATCGGGCAAACTTTTTTTTCTTTTTTGTCATTGCAAATTGTTTTTATTTTTTAATATATAAATATGTATTTCTTATCTTGATTTTTTTTTAAATTTTCATAAACGATATTTTTATGTTTGTGATCTCTATTTTCGAGAAAAAAAAATTGCTGCGAATATTTTTAGTTGACGGAAAGCCATATGAAATAATAATTTTAGGTCATAAATATGCATACATACCACCCATTATAGAAATGCGATAACCGCTTATTCAATTTGGGTTTTTTGGTAAATTTTTCCAGAAATTACCATTTATATAGGTCTGAATGGTCTAATTTTTGATGATATAAGATCGAAGTGTGCGAAACTTTTTCAAACATAGTAGTCTATTTATCGGACTTCGGTAGATTACTTCTATAAGTTTTAGTGATTTGTACCGTTTGAGACAAAGTTGCTGATAGACTCCCTATTTAAAATATATCGACAACATATTTAATATGTGCTTAAATTTTGAACAAAACCAAGGGGTTAGCGGTCGTCTTAAATTTTACTGAAGGCAACAACTGATTTCTATTCATATGTATATATGTAATAATTTTTAAAAGGGCAGACTTACAACCCGAACCCCCATCAAGTCAAGACAAAATTCAATAGATTTTTTTTTTAAATCAATTTATATATCTTTTTATTTCATTCAATCTCTCGTTGAGTGCGGACGTGTTTTTTGATCGCTCTTTAAAATTCGTTCTTTTGCCTTTTTGTTGGTCTCAATATCCTACATATTACAATAAATACTGTCTGACGAGCAAAACGTGGTCCTACATAATAAATAGTTACAAAGTTGTGCAATTTTTGATAATAAAGTGCATTAATTATCACATATTGACATTTTCCGACCTTATACATATTTGTTTGTGTGTTACTATTTGCTAATTCACTTTGATTTTTTTACTGCTTTGCGTGCTCATTCTGTCTGTGTTCACAGCTTGCTGACCGCGCAATTAGTTGTCTTAGCAGTGCTGACTCCAGCATAACTCTTTTTATTTTTTTGATTGCCTGCTTGTTGTACAATACTTATAAATTCTTCTTAAGAAATAAGTGACAAGTAGTGCAATTCTTAATAATAAAGTGCTTTCCTTTTAATAAATCACTCTGCTTGTGTTTACTGCTTTCCGCGCCGTTTCTGCCTGTGTTCACTGTTTGTCGACCGTGCAATCGTTAGCTTAGGTGTGCAGAGTTCCAGAATAACACTTTTCCACTACATATTTTGATTGCCTGCTGTTTATTAATTTTTATCATGGATGACTACTGTGGAAAGTGTGCAATGTACTGGTCTTTGCAAAAAACGGTACCATCGATCCTGTTGTGAAGGCCCAATGGCGGAAATGGATATTAAATTTTTGAAATTAAATACCAATGTTCGTTATTTCTGCCCTGACTGTGTTAATGGTCTGGATAAAATTTCGAGGGTGCTAGACTCGGTCGTCGACTCTCAAAAGCTTGGTCTCGAGGCAATCATGGCTGCTTTTGAGATTAGATTCAAAGATTTAGCCTCTCAAATCAGCGATCTCAAGAACATCATTGTAAAATCTGATGGAAGTGAATCCACAAACACTAGCAAAGTTGGTGTAAAAGAGAAAGCAAAAGAAAAAGTCAATGTAAAGAACAAAGGCAGTGCCAAAAAGAATAAGAAAGTAATTAATAACTTGGCAGCGGAAATTAATGCCCTAAAAACTGCTGTTGTTAGCTCCGGTCCTTCACCCACTACCAACAAAGGTTCCTCTACTGAATACGATCTCTTTTCTTTTTCGCCGCTACATAATGGTTCGGGTTCTCTCTTCTGTCCCTCCTCCCCGTAAGTCTACTGATGGTGCTGTTACACCCATTATACCTTCGCTTGTGCTTTCTCTAGCCGATTGCACTCTTTCATCTACGTCGGATAACTCTGCTATTTCTGCTGTTGATAACAACATTTTACCGCAACCTCAATCCGATAATACAGCTGAAGTCAAAAACATTGTGCCGACCACTCAATCCGCTATTACTGCAAATGGTGAGTGGCAAACCGTACCGTTAAGAAACAGGCGCAGTCGTGATAGAAACGACTCCAACAATCCCGGTGAATTGAATTCGGCCGCAAATCTTGAGTCTGCGTCTGGTCGTTCGCCAGACCCGGCCCCGCAGACTGATGTTATCAGGATGGTCACTGGAGTTCCACCGCGTAGGGCCATTTTCGTTTCAAGACTGCTTGCGTCGTTGACTCACGCAGATATTAGGACGTATGTTTGTTCCAAACTTGGCGTTGCCCCTACTAGCAACATTAGTGTGTATAAATTTAATTTTAAATATGAGAGAGACATTTCATCTTTCAGGGTGTCAGTGCCGGACTAATTTTTCGATAGGGTACTTGACCCTTCATTTTGGCCGCAACACTCTGTAGTTTATTTGTACACAAATAAACAGAAAACCGATACTGCTTCAAAAAACTGAATGAGTTAACTACTTTTCAACTATTCTTATTCATTACCAAAATGTCCGTGGCCTTCGTTCCAAATTGAATCACCTTTATCTAAATAGCCTGACTTTTACTGCACATGCAATAGCTTTCACAGAGACTTGGTTAAAACCTGATAATTTCAATTCTGAGATTTTCTGCAGTAATTACGTCGTTTATCGGCGTGATCGAGAAACCAGGGCAGTTGGTGTCCTTATAGCTGTTGACTCACGTCTTTCATCAGGGTTGGTCGACTTGGGCAATGTGTCCGATATTGAAGTCATTGCAGTGAAGCTCTCAATGACTGGAATCAGCCAATTTATCTCCTGCTCGTACATACCGCCTCATTCGAATCTGCTAGTATATAATCAGCAAAACTCCGTTATTAGGACTTTGTACTCTCAGTTGCGAGATAAAGATCGCCTTTTAGTTCTTGGTGATTTTAACTTACCCTTGGTTAGTTGGGTCGGCACAAATGACTCAAACATTTTAACCCCTACTACACAGCATGATTTCCTCCTTGATCTTTCTGCCACATCTCTTGTACAAATTAACAACGTACAAAACTGTAAAAATAAATTACTGGATTTGGTATTCGTTGACGATTCTGTAGGGGTTGCTCTTAATCGAATTACTCCGCTATCTGATCCTGAAGACACACTACACTCTACGCTTGAGATAGCTTTGGACATTGCGCACCTTGGGGGGCTAGGTGCTACGAATGGAAGACAACGGTCCCGCACACGATCGTTCTATAAAACTAACTTTGTCAAGCTCAATGAGTTGTTTGCCACCCACGACTGGTCAGATCTCTATGCTTGTAATGACATCGAGTCTGCAACCTCAATATTTTATACTTCCCTTAACGCTTTTTTCGACAGTTGTGTCCCGTTTCGCTATATTAGTGCTGGTACGGCTAAGCCGCCTTGGTGGTCTTAACAGCTTGTGAGACTGGGCAATATTAAATCCAGGCTATACAAGCGTTTTAAGAGAACAGGTGCATCTGCCGACTATTCTAAATATTTAGTAGCGCGCTTCAGTTGCTGAATCAACAGTGCTATAAAGGTTATCTAGCGCGGTGTAAAACTAAATTTTTTAATAACCCGAAAAGGTTCTACAATTTTGTTAATTCAAAAAGGAAAACTACCGGATTTCCTTCTTCCTTTTTCCTTGGAGCTAAGAGTGCTAACTCAGATCATGATATTTCTGAACTATTTGCAGAATTCTTTAAGTCGACCTATACGTCTAATAGGTTTATGCCAAGTCCCTAGATAGATAGCTCTAATAGCATTCACATACCTGTTTTGGATAAAAATACTGTTCTACAAAGTCTTCTGGCATTGAAACCTACATTTTCCCCTGGCCTTGATGGTGTTCCCAGCTGTGTACTGAACTGCTGTGCCATACATTTATCCGACCCGATCTTTAAACTGTTCAAACTATCTCTTGAATCTACGGAATTCCCTATAATTTGGAAGAAATCTTTTATTATACCCTTACATAAAAAAGGTAGTAGGTCTAATATTGAGAACTATAGGGGCATAGCTAAGCTCTCAGCTATTCCTAAAACTTTTGAACATATAATAACACGCCAACTGCAAAATCGGCATAGTTCTTTATTATCACCGTGTCAGCATGGTTTTGTGCCCCGACGATCAACCTCAACTAACTTGCTTGAGTTCACCTCGTTTGTTATGGATGGTTTCCTGAAAGGTAACCAAACAGATGTAGTCTACACTGATTTTAGCAAAGCATTCGACTCTGTGAATCATGAGCTTTTAATTCATAAACTTGACTTATTGGGTTTTCCGAATCAGTTGTTAATATGGCTTACTAACTATCTTAAAGGCAGAACTCAAAGGGTTTTCTTTAAAAATATTTTGTCTACGTCCATTGATGTAACTTCCGGTGTCCCTCAAGGTAGGCATTTAGGTCCCTTGCTCTTTACCCTCTTCATAAATGACCTACCACAAGTAATTTCTCATTCCCGAACCCTTATGTATGCGGATGATGTGAAACTTTGTTTCACATATTTGCCTACTGTTCCTTCCCGTGCAGATCTCTTTCAGGCTGATTTGGAGTCATTTCACTGCTGGTGTACAGTTAATTTATTAATATTGAATAGCTCGAAATGCAAGCTAATGACTTTTCATCGAGTAAAGCCGGTTTTGATATCCTATTTACTAAATGACACTCTCTTGGAACGTATACCTGATGTATCTGATCTAGGAGTTCTTTTTGACCCTAAACTAAGTTTTAATATGCATATTTCATCTATAGCTAACAAAGCCATGGGTGTGCTTGGTTTTGTTAAAAGATGGGCTAAAGAATTTGATGATCCGTACCTCACGAAAATCCTTTACACATCGCTAGTTCGCCCAATACTTGAGTATTGCTCGTGTGTCTGGTGCCCCTTATATCAAGTTCATATACAGCGGATTGAGTCAGTACAAAAGCAATTCTTGATTTTTGCTTTGCGTGGTCTTAATTGGAATCCAAATATCCATCTGCCCCCTTATAGAAATAGGCTTCTCCTCTTAAATTTGCCTTCTCTGGAAAATCGTAGGATTTTACTAGGTGTAATGTTCCTCCATAAGGTAATTATTGGTGAAGTCGACCTTGTTAGTCGACTGTGTTTTGCGGTTTTTGCTAGGACATCCAGGCACTATGTGCCTTTTCAATTACCCATTTGTCGTCTAAACTTTGCAAAAAACAATCCTCTGAATGTTTGGTGTTCATACTACAACGACTTATATAGCTGCATCAGCTTTGAATGCTCGTCTGCCTCACTACAAAATGCAATACTTTCATATTTGCTAACTGCTGACTAATTACACGACAGTCTTGCACCCAACCAGTTAGATTGATATACACAACTATAAAAAGCCGGCAGACACCTCTAACTTTAAACTTACGCTGCGTGGAATCGCGTCCATTCCACCGGCTCCATAATTAATATCCTAAAATATCTCCGAAACCAATTTGGAATATTTCAATTACCTAATAAACAGTCAACTGGAAACAAAGTTTGCCAATATACTATCGGATGCTGCGCGGAATCGTGTCCATTCCGCCAGCAAATCTCATATCGCTCCCAGGACTGCGGAAGTATGTTGCTCGGAATCGCGTCCATTCCGACAATATATACGACTATCAAGTTTGGTTCCTAACGTTTTCTACCCACAACTTTAAAGCACGGCCTCTACAACTTTCCGGCTAGGTACACATAATACTATAAATAAATGAATTTATGCTTTGCTTAATTTCTGTCAATTATACTTTTATTATATTCTATATATTCTTATAGTACATATATATGTTTTTGTTTTGTAACAATACTTGGGATATTAACAGTCGACCGCTTTGTGTTGTGTCGACTTTAAATAAATAAATAAAATCAAATAAAAATCAATATAAAGTGTCTTTTAAATATTGCCAAGTTATGATCAAGGAAAACAGTTGGAAACCTCCTCAAGCAGTTTTTGCAAAAGGCTAGATTTTGCCCTAACCAGAATTTGTAATTTACCAACACTAAAAAGGACTTGTGGCACTCGGGGACTGCCGCGGTAAAGCTATTGCATATCACTTTTTATCAACTTATGCAATTATAATATTTATGAAAACTCAATGAGCATATTTATGACTTTACACAGCTCCAATTTTATGTACAACGTCACACTGTTAGTAGTATAGGCTACAGCTCCAATTTTATGTAATCGTCCTGCTGCTAATATAAGTGCAACGTCATACGTCTAAATGAAGGCAACGCTTATATTTATTTTTGTCAAGTTATGTTGCTAACGCCGAACATTTTAACATTAAAAAAAGTCCTTTACTACGAACTTTTTTAACATTAACATTTTTTTCATTTCACTCCCACCGCCAAGGCCTGCTATAAAATGTATGCAATAGCTTAAAAAGATTTAAAAAAGCTATGTATAATAAATTTCTATAAATAGAACTCATATTTCTGCAAAATGAACCTTTCAATATTTCACTCAACAAGACCCTCCTATTATTAGAGAAACTCGGTTTTGAAAAATTAATCGGGTTTAATCGGTTACGATTTCGGTTCCGGTTTCAGTCCTTGATATAAATATTTCTTATCTTGACTTTTTTTAAATTTTTATAAACAATATTTTTATGTTTGTGATCTCTCTTTTCGAGAAAAAAAATTGCTGCGAATATTTTTATTTGACGGAAAGCCATATGAAATAATAATTTTGAGTCATAAATATGCATACATACCACACATTATAGAAATGCGATAACCGCTTATACAATCTGTTTTTTTTTTTTGGTAAATTTAAAAAAAAATTACCATTAATATAAGTCTGACTGTTCTAGTTTTTGAAGATGTAAGCTCCAATTTGCGAATTTTTTCAAACATAGCGGTCGGTTTATTGAATTTCGGCAGATTATTTCGATAAATTTCATGATTTCTATCGATTGAGAGAGTTGCTGATAGATCCCTTTTTTAAATTATTGCGACGAATTCGATGATTCCTCGATTATTTTCCTTGAGTTCGATTACTGTACGTTAAATAAAACACAATAATTACCTGTTCAATACTTCACTTTACAACACTTCAAAACAAATTGGTTGATGTGCGTTGTCTTTGCACGGTTTATATACCCCAGCAGACTGCAGCTTCATAACCTAGAAATGTCTACACATTTCTGGGTTATTCGTGCAACAGTGTTCTCGAAACGTTTATCTATCGCCATCTCCTCTTTGTGTCACATACGCAAATATGCGAGCTGCTTCTCCCTCTCTCGCTCTCGCGTCATGTACCTAATACTAATACCAATACTAAATCTCCTTCCAGGAAACCCTCCGATTCTATTGCTTTGTCGTACCTGATATTCATGTTTTTGCTTATAGTTCCGGGGAATGGACCAGCTTCATCCAAGGTAATCCTCTCAACCGGTGCTACTGAATTGCACTGCCTCCTTCGACCATGACTCGTGGACCTCAGCACCTTTGCCCTGATGCATTCATCGCATTTGGCAATCCACTCCTTTACCGACTGACCGTAACCAACCCAATAAAATGTCTGCTTAATCCTCTCCAAGGCCTTTTTGACTCCTAGATGACCTTCACTTGCATCGTTATGCACTTCCTGAGAGCATCAGACCCGCTTCCTTGGAACAACCATAAGCTTCCGAGCACACTGACCATCCTCACTCTCCCATATTCCAAACAACCGGATACCAATCGTAAACTTTTCCATTGTGCCCAATATGACTTGGCAACTGGACGCTCCACTGAAATTTCTTTTCTTGCTGGTCACTCGTTTCGCTCAAGCCCGCGGATCACACATGTCAGATCTGAATCTGTTGACTTCTCCGAATATTCACAAGCAGACATTTGTCTATCGAAGCCATTGGTTGAGGAGGTACTTCTACCTTTCGAGTGTCCCTGTGCTTCACCTCTAATGAAACTCCTTTGGTGCAATACCCAATGTATGTCCTAACTCTATTTCACTCAGGTTCATACACGGAGGGAAATCTTTGGATGGAACATCCATAATTATTGATATCACATTAAATAAAAATTGATAATTCTGTCCCTTCAATGAATATGGATGTTTCATCAATGCTTTTTTGATAAATCACTATTGAAATGGTATCCATATAAACTATTGACATTGTGTATCAATAACAAGTGTGAACTCTTCTTTTGACAACACACATTAAAATGTCGGTTTGTTTACATCCTGCACATATTAAAATGTCGCCAGCACCGAATAACAGAAAAGCAATGGCGTTGTTTAACATCCTGCACACATCAACATGGCGGTCTCCTATCTTTTACCTAATGGTAGAAAGAGATGGGAAGATGGAAAGAAGTGAGACAAAAAAGGAAATTAAATACAGGTGACTAAACTCACTTTGAAATTTTCACGCCTATGCCTATGATATCACACTTGTTATTAACCACAACCTCAAACAGGTGTTAAACTCATTTTGGAATTTTGACGTCTATGCAGAAGAGTTTACACTTTGTATTGATACACAATGACTATTGATAAATTCTAAATAGTTTAAAAAAACAAAATTTTATATAATTTATCATCTGGTTTCAGTAAGATTCGAACTCTGCTCCTCTGGCACGTTAGTCCAGTATTCTACCATTCGGCTACGGCATTTTATAAAATTTTTCAAAAAATGTTCAATCATAAGAAATTCAAAAAATTTTGAATTAAAAAAAGCGCTCCAACAAGTTGTAATATTGTTAGAAAATCCATAATAAAAATTGTTGAACTATTATGATTATGCGTCCCAGAAAAATTTACATTTCGCCAATATATATTAATGCGCTGTCTCTACCATTATTACTATGCAGTAAATATGGATATGGATATACCGAGAATAGAAATTCATATTACGACCATATATATTGACGTGCCGTTCAAATATATTAGCATTCTATCCATAAATATAGAAAATAGTACATAATTTCGAAATGGTTGACATGTCATTTTACTTTTTATTGGGAGCAAATAATATTTGATAACTCGCTCATTCTAAATGAATATTGCATCAAACTCGTCGCTATCAATAGCGATATTGTCACAACATTCAATGCATTTCTCTCAGTGTGTGAATGTCTCTTTCAGCCAAGAAGTCGACGCCAATGATGACTTCGTCCACTACTCAGAAAGGTGTTCTGCACATAAATACCATGGATCCCGCCCATAGAGGCAACCACCCGGAGTTGGCATGGCGTAGCCCAGGGTTATTTTTTATAAGCGCGGCCGAAGGCCGCCTATTCAGAAAGGTGTTCTGCACATAAATACCATGGATCCCGCCCATAGAGGCAACCACCCGGAGTTGGCATGGCGTAGCCCAGGGTTATTTTTTATAAGCGCCACTAAGAAGTTGTGGTATGTAGTCACATTCCCAATCGCAACTTTGCACCACACTTCCCCATGGACCAGCTTACTTTCACCAGTTACGGTCCACAACTTTGCATCCTGTAATGGTCCCACTCTCTTATGGACCAAGTCACTTCGAATGATAGAATGAGATGCGCCAGTATCCACAGTGAGTAACCGCTCCTTATTGTCTACAAATCCTCTAACAGTAACATTACTTGCATTCCTTCCAACCAGCGAGACAGAAACTATTCATCTTGCTCATCCCCTCTAGCGTTACCCTTACCTCCTCCTGCGTTGCCGGAGTCTCTGGAGCCGATGTTGCAATAACGCGCAATATGGCCAGACTTTCCGCACTTGAAACATTTAATCGCACCATCGCTTTTCTGTTGTGCTCCATTCAAGGCTTCCAGAACTTTGTTGATTTTTTCGACCAAGTCTGGTGTCTCCTTTTCCACATGGTTAACCTTGTTATCTGGTTTACAGAGAAGCGAGGCTGTCTCTTGCAATAAAGCGTGTGATACCGTCTCTGCGAATGTCCTTTTGGGGTTTGCATATGCGGCTCGCTTCGTGTCCACATCCATTATTCCATTTATGAAAATTTGCATCTTTACCCTCCCGATGTATTCCACGGGTGCGTCTGCGTTCATCAAATGAGCTAACCTCTTAATGTCCCATGCAAATTCCTGTAATGTCTCATTAGCCTTCTGGAAGCGATTCTGTACCTCCATTTGAAATATCAATACCTCATAGCTGTTCCTTTCACCTTCTGGAATAATTTGAAGGATTTCCGCTGCCGGTCTTTTTAATGCTAAGAAGAGCGCAGCGACTTTAACCTCAGCGCTCAAGCTATTCACCGATGCAGTCTTCTCAAATTGTAGCTTGAACACCTGAAAGGGAACAGAACCGTCAAAGGATGGGGCTTTTACCTACAACTCCTGGATACGACTTTTCAGCGCATTTACTTCAGCGTCCATTTTATCCTGCAGCTGTGCAATTTTTGCATCTTGTGCGTCCAGCTGAGATGACGTAAAAACCTTGTATTCTTCCAGTTGGGTGCAGATCTGATTCAATACCGCCAATATCATGTTTGTGTCCACGATTGTTACTAGATTTGGGGCATCCTTCTTCTCTTCCATTCTAGACGTTACCTCTGCCGAAATATGGAACTCATAATCCTTAAGGTTAATTCCTTCCGCTTCCATAACCTCTCGTAAACGTGTTTGTAGCTCTAACTTATTGCCAGTTGTTGTCAGTCCACGCCCTTCCAACTCGTTTTGGACTTGATGGATCTTCAATTCATTCAACTTTGCCATGTCCTTGTTATCCTTGCAACGTAATTATTATCCTTGCAATGTCCTTGTTTTATTCAACAATGCCGCTTCTGACACGAATTGTGACGAATTCGATGATTCCTCGATTATTTCCCTTCAGTTCGATCACTGTCCGTTAAATAAAACACTCAGATTCTGCTTAATAAGTAGTACGCTTTATTCACTACTAAAAACCGTAATACAATATCGCGGGTTAATTAACTGTTCAGTACTTCACTGTACAACACTTATAAACAAACTGATTGATGTGCGTTGTCTTTGCGCGGTTTATATACCCCAGCAGACTGCAGCTTCATAACCTAAAAATGTCTACACAATTCTGGGTTATTCGTGCAACAGTGTTCTCGAAACGTTTATCTATCATCATCTCCTCTTTGTGTCACATTCGCAAATATGCGAGCTGCCTCTCCCTCTCTCGCTCTCGCGTCATGTACCTAAACAGCTGTAGTTGTTGTTGTGACGCTAGTGGTGGAAATACGCTAGTGGCGGGAGATGAGCGATTCTTGAGAAGATTCGCCACAGTATTAAAATCGACAACATATTTTATAAATACTTAAATTTTGAACTAAACCAAGTGGAAAGCGGTCGTCTTAAATTTTACTGAAGACAAAAAATAATTTATATTCATATGTATATATGTATTAACTTTTAAAAGGGCAGATTTGCAACCCTAGCCCCAAACAAGTCTATACCAAATTGAATAGAAAAATCAATATATATTTTATTCTTTAAATAAAAAAAATCCATATAAAGTCTTTTAAATAATGCTAAGTTATACTTAAAAAAAAAATAATAATAATGGCCGCGATATACCAACAGGTTATCATAACCTCTAACGAGATTTTTAGCCGAGCTTCTCTTTCCAACTTGTGGTGTGTTGCTTTTGAGTTTTTCCTACAAGTTGGCGGGACCTACAGTTTTTTGCCGCCTCCGAATGGCAGTTGCAAAGCAAATGAATTTTTTGCTGAGAAGCTTCTCATGGCAGAAATACACCCGGAGAGTTTGCCAAACTACTGCCGAGGAGCGACCCCGGTTAGAAAAATTCTTTTTCTAAATAATTTTTGATGTTACTTTTGCCGGGCATCGAACCGCCACGACTTGGTGTAGAAGGCCGAACACTTAACCGCTACTTAAAATAGCCTTTAACCGCCTAGGCGATTTTGGCCGTCCAACATGTTACGCCAGTCGGTTCTTTGTTGAGCCAACTGGCGCCAATTAGAGACACCGCGTGCTCGCAGGTCTGTCTCTACTTGGCCCTGACATCGAAGTGGTGGTCTCCCTCTTCCTCTACTTCCACCGGCGGGTGCCGATAAAAATACCTTCTGGGCCGGAGCGTCTTCGTTCATTCGCACCACGTGTCCTAGCCTGCGGAGCTGCTGGTTTGTAATTCGCTGAACTATGTCCACGTCTGCGTAAAGCTCATACAACTCATCATTATATCTTCTTCGATACTCGCCGTCGCCAACTTTGCTAAGTTATGGTTAAAGAAAAAAGCTATAAAATCCTCCAGAAAAACCAGAATTTGTAATTGATATATAATATATTATATTATATATTATATATATAACTCATATTTCTGCAAAATGAACCGTTCAATCTTTCACTCAACAAGCCCCTTCTACTATTAGAGAAACTATTTTCATTCCCTCGCTTATTGCCCATACAGCTTGAATTGGTGATTTGACAATGTATTTGTAGAAAAAGCGGTAGAGCAGTGGTTAGCGAACTGGTATTGGTTCGAGAACAGCTCCGGGCTACAATTTTTTTTCATTGAAAATAGTTTTTTCTTTTTTAAAACATCTTTAGGTATATGAATTTTTCCAAAAATCAAATCAAAAATCGATATAAAATGTCTTTTAAAATATTTCTAAATTTAAATATTTGTCCGGTTTGACCACTTTTGAATAATTCTTTTTTTTTTAAATCAATATATGTATGTTTATAATCTCGCAATGAAATGATAAATAAACACAGGCAGATTGATTAGTATTAATAATCACAATAATTAATGTTTATTCATTGTTAATATCTATACAATAATTTACCTTAAATGTAGTTGGTGAGTTTGGCAACGGCAGCAGGCAGGGCTTTTCTCCTTGATAGTGAAAATGGAATGAAACTGGAAAGTTGATCTCGGCTCTGCCGGACCGGAGATCGCACGGAGGTTTTCCACTGGATATTGGATATCCAAAGGAAAACTCTGTTACCCGTGTTTTCTTTTGTGTATGTGTGCATATACATGACAGCGTTTGTATGTATATGCAACATTATAAATATTCGCATTAGGGTGTACCTTTTGTTCATACTAAATATTTTAGGCGCCGACGTTAACATGCCGGCCCCCTTGCGATAAGCAAGATCTAAAGAAAAGGAAAACACCATGCCGGAGTTGTCACGCTCACTTAACGCTAATAATAAAAGTTAAATTCATTTTGATTGATGAAAATTTGGCTGGTTGATTTTTCGCCGGACTTGTTCCAGTCTATACGCTGCTGTAAAAATTCAGAAAACAACATTAAGGCTGAAAACAAGAACGGGTTATATTTCAACGAACTTTGTAAAAAAAATATAATAAATTATAATATTTCTTGTTGGAAGCTGGCTCGGCCGTGTGGCCAGTCTTCCCTGGTATTGTTACGAGCGGCAGTATGGTCGGAGAGGCCGTGTGTCCGATCAATGCTCGTTTTTATTGTTATTCGGTTGACATCTGGACGAAGAGGCCGAGTGTTCGTTCCAGATTTGACTATGCTTTATAATTAAACTTTTGGTTTATAACAATTTTGTTGCCAGATCTTTATATTTATAGGCCGATAAAGACTGGACTTTTTTTTTAATTTGTTAATTTTTTACCTTTTATCATCATATTTGTGACTGATTTGTCACAAACATGCCTGCCACCCACGAAAAATTTCCGCGTTCATGTTTTGAAAATTTGCGATTTTTACTAATAATTTTTTGGGATGTGAAAAAAATTATTTCCGCTCCCTGATTCATTACCCTGACACTAATCCGCGTTTTTTGACACCCCATTCGACCATATTGGTGAATTTTTTGAAAATGAGTAACCGGTGAACCGGTTTTTCATTCGTAACTTTTGAACGGATACCCGGATTTGGATTCGGGTTTCGGATTTGTGATCGCGGCACGAATACGCGTCGTTTGATACCACACTGTCCCATATCGGCAGAAATTTTTTGACAACTTGTTTGCGCAAACACTTACAAACGAAAAGCGTAGTGTGTACGGCCCTTAAGGTTAAAAGTGAGTGTTGTATGGTAACACTCTGTGGGCGAATAAATGACAGTGGATGGCAAGTAAGACGAAAATGATAATAGAATGAAAATTTGTCATTACATAATAAACATGAGGTAAGTAAAGTGTAAAAAATTTGTAAAATTGTAAATTATGGAATTTTCATGTATTTTACTAATATTTTCTTCTCTTTTCAGATATGATAAACTAAAAATGATCCACATGAATGGACAGATGTTGGCGGGAGACTGCAGGTGCGCTGCAGACCCAAAAACAGGGTTGTGGCATGCCCATATACCAAGGATAGATATTGTTGGCCTATATTATGACGGTGTCGCTGAAGAGCCGGATCCACCTTCGGAGATTTCCCTTGGTATATGCGTGAGTATGTGAAATTAAAAGTGTAGGCAGAATTCCCCAACAGAATTGCAATGAAAGTTGCATATTTTCATGTGGTTGTTTTAATCACATTAGGTCGTCCCAAAAAATTAAAAAAAAAAAAATGTTCTGCCCAGAAACACTAGGAATGGATTGAAAAATTAGTATTGCACGATCGAGTGCTTCCCTTTTAATCACCCCTCAAAATTTGGTGTCGCACATTAGGGTGCGCCCTTCTGAATTTTTATTATTTTTTTGTTTGATAAGTTACCGATAACGGTTTTTTGACCATAACTTTTCACTAAAACAAAAAATTAAAGAAGCGCTTCAGGGTTCGTGGTCCTGAGGCCGAAACCGTCGATTGAGCTATCTCACATAATTTTAGCTAATTTATTAGCAGTTGACACGTAAAGTGAACTAATGCCAAAATAGCTAGTGAAGCTCAATATGTCTTCACTATTTCTCTTTTAATTGTCAGTGAAGACATTTTAGAAAATATATTTTGAACATTTTTTATTTTCCACAATAGGGTGTGTCGAAAAAAAAATAAATTTCAGCGCGAAAATAAAATTCACAATAGGGTGTGCTGATATGTTTATATGAAATGTATTGGTCTAATTAAAGCAACTTGACGTATTTTGCATTTTAATTAAACTTTACAGAAAATTCCAACAATGCGATTATGTTGCGAACTGTAAAGTTTTGTGAAATTGGTCTAATTAGACATTTGACTTGAACATATTAACTAAAACTTTTTATATTTAGGAAATTGAAAGGACAGAAATCCCGGATTATGAAAAAACTGCATTTTTATGGATTTTATGGTCGTGAGTTTTTATACATGTATGTATGTATATTTGTAGTTTTTGTTTGTAGTTTTGTATATTTTTTGTTTATATTTTTTTTGTTTATTTTGGGGATTTTTGATTTGGGTTTACTTTTTCTGGGATTTTTGTTTTGTTTTTTATTTTCTTCGTGGATAAGTTCGCTTATCCACAAATTTTCATTTCATTTCATGATTTTGATTTTTTATATATTTCAAATAAAGATATTTCGAATCACTTTCATGGTTTTTTTATGTTGGTTTTGGTAATTCAAAGTGGCATTACCAACTTTCATGAAGTGGAATAGTCTAATTTTAAGATACGATTGGACTATTAGAGGAGTCGTCTCCGCTTTGGTAATTTTCGGGTGGAAGTAGGACCAGTTTGGTTAGTGGTCTTGTGATGACTCCTTTTTCTGTCGTTATGTCGACTACTCTCACAAGATCATCTGGGCCTTTGTGGATTTTGACCACTCTTCCTAGTCTCCATTCATTTGGGGCTAAATTATCTTCCTTTAAGACGACTAGGTCGCCTAATTTTATATTAGCTTTGGGGTATTTCCATTTGACCCGCTTTTGTAGCTCCAAGAGATATTCTCTTTTCCACCTTTTGCAAAAGGTTTGATGTAACGCCTTCAATTTCTGCCATAGATTTACTATGGAGGCAGGATTGGAATCGTTGGAATCTATTTCCGGTGGCGCTTGAAAATGTCCGCCTATCAGGAAATGACCTGGTGTTAAGGGTTCCAAGTCGGTCGATTCATTTGACGAAGGGCTTATGGGTCTTGAGTTGAGACAGGCCTCTATTCGGCATAATAGGGTCAAAAACTCCTCAAAAATATATTTATACCCAGCTGCCACTTTTCGTAAGTGGCTTTTAAAACTTTTTACTCCTGCTTCCCACAGACCTCCCATGTGCGGAGAGGCAGTGGGTATGAAATGCCATTCTAAAAGTTGATGAGCGTATTTCGACAATGCGCTCTCACATGAATTGGCTAAAAATGCCTTAAATTCTGATCTTAATGATCTTGAGGCTCCGACAAAATTAGTCCCGTTGTCGGAATATATGTTTTTTGGACAGCCGCGCCTAGCTATGAACCTAGAGAGTGCGGCTAGAAATGATTGGGTGCTGAGGTCGGTTGTGGCTTCTAGGTGTATTGCCTTAGTTGTAAAGCAGACAAACAGACAGACATAACTCTTAGAAATTCGACAACCTCGACCTCGGTAGCTCTTTATTTCAAATGGTCCTGCAAAATCTACCCCTGTATGCTTAAATGCACGGGAAAATGTGGTGCGTTCCTGTGGTAGGTTTCCCATAAGTTGGGTGTGTACGCGTTTCCTATAGATCGTGCAGACCTTACAATTATGGATAGTGGACTGTATCATATTTTTAACCCTCGGTATCCAATATTGGGTTCTAATAAGTCTTAACATTAGTTGTTTTTCTCCATGGAAAGAAATATCGTGGATGAACTTAAAAATGAGACGGGATAATTGACATTTATATGGTAGGATGATTGGGTGACGTTCGCTATACGCTAAGTCCTGAGAGGCGCCTAAGCGACCTCCGTTTCTTATAATGTCATCCTTGTCTAAGAAAGGGTTAAGAGGAAGCACTTCTTTTTTTGAATCGACCGGTTTTCCAGACTATATTTTTGTACTCGGTACAGTAAACTCTCTGTTGAGCGACTTTAATTAAACATTGTGACGTTGTTTTGATTTCATCTGATGAAATCTCATACGACGTTTTATTAAAGGAATCTTTTGTCTGCCTATGGGTTCTTTTGAAAAATCTTAAAATGTAAGATATTACCCCTAAAGCTTTAGATAGATTCGAAAAACTATCCAGAATATCGCTTATATCCTGTTTGGTCGTTGCTGCATGCACTTGCACTCTTTTTTCCTCGATATTTGTATTGTACGTTGTCTCTTGTGTGGGCCATTTTGGGATGTCTTCTTGTAACCAAGAAGGTCCCTGCCACCACAACGAATTGTTGACCAGTTCATTTGCTGGGATTCCCCTGCCGGCCATGTCGGCTGGATTTGTTCCCGAGTCCACATGACGCCATTTGTCATTTCCTACTTTGTCGACGATTTTCGTGATACGGTGTGAAACGAAAGTTGACCACGAACATGATGGCTTTCGTATCCATGCCAGTACGATCGTTGAATCTGTCCACAAAAAGGTTTTCGGATTCCCTAAATTAATGTTACTTGCGATGGTTCCATCATTTCGGCTAGTAGTACGGCTCCGCATAACTCCAGTCGGGGAAATGAAATTGTTTTTACTGGGGCTACTTTGGTCTTGGCTAAGAGTAAATTAACCAAGACTTGATCGTCTTTTTCGACGCGACACATTGTCGAATGGGGAAAAATAAGTCCATCGCGGGATCCTAATGTTATCAATTTCGTGATAATTTTCCATGAAATTTGTCCATTTCTCTTTTGTATTAGGTGATACATTTTCGTCCCAATTTGTTCCTTCTAACCAAATATTTTGCATAAGCATTTTGGCTACAATTATTATTGGGGCAAGCCATCCCATTGGGTCAAAAAGCTTAGCAATTGCTGATAAGATTCCCCTGTTTTTTAAATTGTTGCAGTTTTCCATCGGCTTTGTGATGAAATAAAATTCGTCTTTGTGTGCGTTCCACCTGATTCCTAGTGCTTTCACTGAACTTGCGTCTTCGAATTCCAGGAAATCTTGGGTTAGACGATGTTGTTTTGGGATGTCTTTCAATATTTGGTCACAATTGGCTGTCCACTTTCGAAGCGGAAACCCGGCTGATTGCAACACTTGAGAGATTTCATCTCTTGCTTTAATTGCTGAGTCGATGCAGTGTCGACCAGCAAGAATGTCGTCCACGTACATACAATTTTTAAGTATGGTGGATGCTATTGGAAAGGAATCTTCTACGTCCTTTGTCAATTGTAATAGTGTCCTTATTGCCAGATAAGGAGCACAGTTTACCCCAAATGTTACAGTCTTCAATTCGTAGAAAATAATGGTCAAAGGAGTCTCCATTCACTTTTCTGGTGATCCTTGCCATATGTCCTAATTCCTCGTATTCGGTCACAACTCGATTGTACTCCGTTTGAAGAGAAGGGTTTTTTGCGAGGCGTGTCTCGTTCCGGAAGAACTGAGAGCATACCCTTTTGAGGGATGGCCCGAGGGATATGTTCGCAGGGAATTCTCTTTTAAATGGCAATGAGACTGTATATTTCCCTGAGTTATCTCTCGTGGTTGTTTTTCTATAAAGATCCTCGCAGTATTTTTCTTCTTCATTTAATTGTTTGCTCCTGGGAAGTTCTTCTAATTCCCAGAAGGCAGTTAGTTGGTTATCTAACGATATGTGACTGTAATAAGAGACTATTTTGTTTTGTTGCTCTTGAGCATCTGCTCGGCCTGTGAGTATCCAGCCGAATACAGTTTCTTGTGCCAAGAGCGTACCAAGAACATCCTTCTGCAATCCGTTTAATATTATCTGAGGGTAAATGTCTCCTCCCAGAATTAGGTCCACTGGCTCGTTGACATAGAATCTTTTATCAGCCAACTCTAAGTCAGGGAATGACTGTTTTGTCATCCCACTGATTTGACAATTTGGCAGATTTCCAGTCAACTGTGGCAGGACAAGGACGTTTACGTTCACAGAGAATAATGGGTCAATGAGTGGCCGCAGCTCTATTGAACACGTCTCTTTGACCTGTGCAGAGAATGAATTTGTTATTTCCGAAACTTGGCGCGAATTTTCTTACATGGCAGGTTAATTCGCCGTTTTAGTCTTTCAGTCATAAACGAGCACTCTGATCCAGAGTCGATTAGAGCTCTTGCTGAAAAACTAGTGTTTTTGTAGTGTATATTTACACGAGCTGTGCCTAAAAGCGCACCTGTACTTGTATTGGCATGGCAAGACTGAACTTGCTTATCATTTGTTTTAGAGTTTTGTCTGTCTTCTTCCTGTTTCGAAGTTGAGGCTCTGTCGTCGTCATCTGAGCTCCGACTATGCGCGGATGCCTTTGACTGACTTTTGGGTATATACAGGAGGGTGTTATGACGATGATGACATGTCATGCAATTGTACCCATTTGTACATTTTGAAACCGTATGTCGTGAGGACAAACAGTTCAGGCAGCTGTTGTTCTTTTTAATAAACTCCACTCGACGAGAGGGAGTAAGTTTTTTGAACTTGTCACAATTATGTAGTTTGTGACTATTTGAACGGCACATCTGGCAAAAGAAGTGCTTTATGTTGGTTTGGAAGGACCGAACCTTTTTTTGATGGGGCTCAGGGGATTGTTTGTGGGGCTGGGGTTTTGATGTCTTTGAGGGTTGGTTACTTCTATGGCCGGATACGTTTTCCAACGCTAAAAACCTATCAGATAAGAATTTGTTCATATCCTCCCATTTGGATATTTCCGTCTTGTTCCCTAAAGACTGTTCCCATAGTGAAAGGCTGCTCTCGGGCAACTTTTCTGCGCACAAATATACAAAAAATGCATCCCACAAATCAATTTTATGGCTTTTTAAGGCTGTTATGCAATTATTTAATTTTAATTGTAAATCCTTAATTGATTTTCCGCAATCAGTTTTAATTGGCCTAATACTGAAGACGGTGTCTAACTGGGCCTTTACCAAACTACGTTTATTTTCATAACGCTCATTTAAATTTTTCCACGCTATGTCAAATCCTGCATTTGTAAGTGGGGCATTGAACACAATGTCGTATGCTTCCCCTTGTGTTTTCTGGGTGAGGTGGAATAACTTTTCCCCAGGGCTAAGATTTTTATTAACTATATATATGGCCGTAAACATATCTCGGAACGAAGGTCATGAGATATAATCACCCTTGAAAACTGCCATGTCGCATGGCGGAAGGCTGTCTCCCATCTCCGAGCTGTTCACTGCGCCTTCGCCATTTGACGTGGCAGATACCATACTTTCCGAGTCGGACATCTCCGACTCCTCTTCCGGCACTGCGATGTCCGAGTCCTCCGGTGCAGCCGAAATAGTAGCGCGCTGTGCATCGCCGCAGTATACGTGGATCACGACCTGACCCATGCCGTAATGCCCTCGTCCATTGCACCGTTTAAGGGGCTCGCGTGCCTCCTTATTCAAGGTGAAGACCACTTGCCTATCAGGCCCTACCGCATCCTCAACCAGATTGACACTCCAGTACTGCGTCGGTGGAGACGGGTTCATGATCCGCAGAATCCTGAGAATTCTCTCAGGTTCAGCAGGGATGGCAGGAATCCATGCTCTTGCCCTTGGCCGAGCCGGGATGTCCTTCCAGTCGACAACCTCGATTCTTGCCGCTTAGTAGATCTCACCCAGTCTTGCAGCGGCTGCCTTGTACAGTGCAACAGTTTTTGCATCCTCGCAAGCGAATACCTTGATTCGGCCCTGGTGCCATCCCGCATCACAACCCATCGGCGTGGCACACGGAGACTCATCCAAAATGTCGAGAAGGGCATTACCGATAGCGTTCCGGGCGTACCGCCACTGGTCCCTAGAGATGGCCCAGCTTTCGTTACCACGGTCAATGACGCCTATGAGGATCCTGTCCTTAGTCACTTCAGCAAAGCTGAGTTTACCCACTACGGGGGCGTTCTGCTGCCGCTTCGGGTGAGGCTTTAAATCCACGTCCGATCTCTGGCGTTTGAGGGGATTTCCATTAACCTTCTTTGGCGCGTAATTGCTTTGGAAGTTTGGTAAGATAGCTTCAGCCATCTCCACCGTCTTTCTGGCATTCGGCGATAGCGTCTCTTGTCCAAGTACTCAGAGCGAATGGGAGATATCTTTTGGGGTGAATTTCGACCCGTAGTTGCTTTCGCGGTCGTTCCCTTATTTGGGTCTATGGGGCCAGGTCGTGAGACCACTACCACAGACGTTAAAGACTTGGTTTCGGTACCGGCACTTACTGGGGATTTAGCATCAGCCGTTGTTGGCTTCACTGTGTTTGTACCGGTACTCACTTTGGGGATTGCCCCCTTATTAACCAGAGCTAATCGACCCGTAGTTGCCATCGCTGTGGATCTCTCGGCTGATAAAGAAATGGAGTTCGTCCTCCCACGTTGCGTTCTCGCTTGCTCCAGCATTTTCCTCTGTTGTGCAGTATACATGGTTGTATCTTTAGTTTTAGGGTTTTTATTACTATTTTTCATCTTGTTCGTACGACCCCAAGGCAAGGCAAGGCCAGTTTAGGGTCAAGGGAAGAGTAAGGGGAATGTGTCGTCCGCCGCGGTAAGGCCATAGCTACTCTCCGAGGCGGCCCGGTATCAGAGAGGCTCCTTTCGATTACAGCCACGATTTGCCTCCCGGCTGCAAACGTCCAATGGGCACGTGGTCGCACAACACCTTGGACTGGGAGGGGGAAGATCTTAGTCGTCGCGCAAGAGAGGCTTGGCTTCTCTCGTGATGTAGTACCGGGCGGCGCTATGATCACAAGGGCAGCGTAGCCCTGTGGCTATCGACTTAAGCCCTCGTACCGCGGCAAGGTGACCACCCTTCACGAGATGTCGCTCTAGTTGTCGATAAGGTAAGAATAACAAAAACTAATAAAATGAATACATACAAAGTGAACATGATGGATATAAGCTGGCAATAATTTCAACGCAGGTTGGTGTAAGAGGTACACACTGCGGGCTTAGAAATTCCTAATCCCCTTGGTTCTTGGTTCAATGACCAACAATAGGTAATGAAAAATTTCTAAACACAAAGCCAGGGCACTTATCCCTTGAGCAAGGCCGAAATTACGTAATCATGGTAGCTTGTAATTGTTGTTGCTTTTCCATCTTCTTCACTAATAATAAAACACAGAATAAATTAGAAAAATTATTCACAAACGGCCAAAAGTCCACCAAATTTTCAAGTCAATGACCACAAACTTATAACATATATACATATTAGTCGCAGGACACAGCGAAAAAGCCACCCCGTGAAAATAAGCTGACAGGTGTCAGTACAATGACCAATAGATTTCGCTCTAGTTGTCGATAAGGTAAAAATAACAAAAACTAATAAAAAGAATACATTCAAAGTGAACATGATGGATATGAGCTGGCAATAATTTCAACGCAGGTTGGTGTAAGAGGTACACACTGCGGGCTTAGAAACTCCTAATCCCCTTGGTTCTTGGTTTGGTGATGAAAAATTTCTAAACACAAAGCCATTTGATTAGTGCCCTTGAGCAAGGCCGAAAATACGTAATCATGGTAGCATGTAATTGTTGTTGCTTTTCCATCTTGTTCAATAATAATAAAACACAAAATAATTTAAGAAAAATTATTCACTAACGGTCAAAAGTCCACCAAATTTTCAAAGATTTTCAAATTAATGACCACAAACTTATAACATACATACATATTAATCGCAGGACACAGCGAAAAAGCCACCCTGTGAAAATAAGCTGACAGCTGCAGTACAATGATCACAGGGTGCACTAAAAACCTTTGACACTGCTAGTATAAATGATGACCAATACACCCAGAGAAAAAATACAGAAGAACGAACTGGATTACAGGTTAAAACAACAGATTTCACATTAGGGATGCACGATGTTGAACGATACAACCGAAACATCGATGTTTTCAATTCGATACATCAAATAAATGTCGATGCTTCAAATAATACGATATTTATCGATGTATCGATGTACTTTCCGATGTTTCGTCAGTTTACCATGCCCAATTTTTCGATTTGGCGTCATCGTAAAACCGACACGTCAACTAGAAATTCATTTAGAGGAATAATTTGAACTGTAAGTTGCATTACACTGTATGTCTATTAAATAGATTCTATTGTTACACAAAAAACACAGTATATTCTTGTTTTAGAACTGGCTATGATACCCATAACAACAAGCGTGGTGTGGAAATATTTCTTCAAAGACGAAGAGAAATCTGCAAAGTGTAAGCTGTGGGATAAAAGAATTTAAACCTCTGGTAATACAACCAACTGGATGGGTCGTATTATATCGAGCCTTACCGCCGAATTGGTGTAAGGGACAAAGTATCGATTTTTTTATTATCGAAATCGATAGTGTTTGTCCTGATCTGTCATCTCCGAGAATTTCGTAGTTCTATGCTTTACCGTTATAAAGTTATAGCAGAAACAATTTTGATGTAAGTAACATAACATTTCAGCAGCAGGTGGTGAGTGTGCCAGCGAAATTGATGTAAGTAACAAAAAACACAACTACGACTTTTTTTTAGCTACTGAAAATGATTGCGTTGTTTACGTAGAGTACAACTAGGGCCGTGTACAAAATTTAGTTCTAATTCTTTGCTTATTAACAAAGATAATTAAAAAAAAACCTCAAAACAATTTAAAAAAACCCTCAAAAAAAAAATATCGATTTTTTTATTATCGAAATCAATAGTGTTTGTCCTGATCTGTCATCTCCGAAAATTTCATAGTTTTATGTTTTACCGTTATAAAGTTATAGCAGAAACAATTTTGATGTAAGCAACATAACATTTCAGCAGCAGGTGGTGAGTGTGCCAGCGAAATTCATGTAAGTAACATAAAACACAACTACGACTTATTTTTAGCTACTGAAAATTGATTGCGTTATGTACGTAGAGCACAACTATGGCCGTGTACAAAATTTAGTTCAGATTCTTTGCTTATTAATAGAGATAATTAAAAAAAAGCCTCCCCCTGTATAATTTGTTATTTGTCCCTTACACCAATTCGGCAGTAAAGGCTCGATATTTATTCGTTTTAAACCTCACAAAATATTTAAATCTCACAAAATGTTAAAACTGTAATAAGTACCATTTCAAAAAATATAGCAATGAGTCAAGCCATGTCAACTGAGTCAGCGATTTTTTGATGATTTTTAGGATAGTAATACAAACCATAAATTTGTATAGGTAAAGACAAAAAAAAAAACCCCTTTTAACCAAGGTCTGAAACCGATTAAAATAACGTTCCGGTTTCGGTTTCGGTTTTTGCAACGTGTTTCGGTTTCGGTTCCGGTTTCGTTCTTCAAAATTTATTTCGGTTTCGGTTACGGTTTCGGTTCCAAATAAAAACAGGAAAACAAAAATTTTACTAATAAAATACTCATGTACCTATGTAGCTACGAAATAGGTCTGAATTTTCATAACTTTTTTCATGCGGCCATGATAGGATTTCTCCAATATAATAATACATTTATTAACGATGAAATTTCTGCAAAACAAATTCCTAAAGTTAACTCTACTTTTTTATTAAAATGGAAGCCAAATGAAATGTATAAATCGTTAAAAACATTAAAATTAGTGGCGCTTCCCGAGACAAGCCTGAACATTTCTTTTTCGGATCTCGTAAATTTGTTTCGATCGCTTCATTCAACTATAGTCAAACTTCCTCTTTCAGAATTTTGATACTGATGTCAAAACGTGGCTCGACGATCTTCCATGAAAACTTTCAGGGTACCTGCTTGTAAAAGGAAGTACCTATGTGCCCACTCACAGAAGTAAGGTATTGAAAAAATTCAAAACCGTTTGGAACCGGTTCCGGCATTTGAAACGGTTTCGGTTTCGGTCTTTTCCAGATCAAAATAACGGTTACGGTTTCGGTTTCGGTTTTGAAAAATGAATCGGTTTTAATCGGTTACGGTTACGGTTTCGGTTTCAGTCCTTGCTTTTAACCTTTTTTCGAAATTCCGCATGGTTTTCGAGATATTCAATATTATAGAATTTTGCACCATTTTAAAGGAAAATTGATAACTCACGAGTCGTTTGACATATATTTTGGTATTAGGGAAATGTCATCTCTTCACAATGCATATATAAAAAAAAAAAATTGTAAAAAAATTCATTTTAAATAACAATTATTCAAACAAATAAATTTTTAAATGCCTTCTATAGCTACTAATGCAGTGAACATTTTACACAATTATCTTCGAACTCTTACTTATCTGTTACAAAAAGAAAAAATTGGTAGTTCCTTTTTCGTTATCCCCAGTTATTTTGGAGGTGGTGGGAATCGATCCCATAAAACCCTTACCAAATTTCAGTGGTCTAACTAAAATACTTCCAGAGATATGTACTATAAAGTATTTCATTCGTATGGGAGGTGTCACGCCCCCTTTTTCGTTATCCCCAGTTTTTTTGGAGATGGTGGGAATCGATCTCATATAAACCTTACCAAATTTCAGCGGTCTAACATAAGTACTTCCAGAGATATCGACTATGAAGTATTTCATTTGTATAGGAGGTGCCACGCTCCCTTTTTGGTTAACCTCCAGTTTTATGGGTGAGAATGGTGTTGTTATCCTATAGCTCTGTACCAATTTCCAGGTCCCTTCACCTTGACAAAAAAAGTTTGTATGGGAGGTGTCACGCCCCCCTAATATTTTGTTCTGATTTTATAACATGATCTGCGTGTGGGAATAACAAACAAACCCCCCAAAGGAAGTTTTAGCGTAACGACTGAACACCATTCCATTTTTATATATACAGATGTCAACCTTAGAGGTTAATTAAATTTTTTTTTTGTATTGCAATACATTTTTTAAGTGAAGGTTTTTTTTACATTAAAAACCCTAAAAAAATTTGGTCGTTTGTTTTTTTAATTGGGTTCTTTTTCTTTCACAGATTTGGTTGCTTATTGTGCTTACAAGTGGCAACCGTGATTGCAATCAAAATTGACACGATGCATCAAAAACATCGATGTTTTTAGACGATGCATCGCAAAATATCGATGTGAGTTCACGATTCATTGCATCGGAAAAAACATCGTTATATTTTTTTCATGAGCATCCCTATTTCACATTCAAAAACCATCCGAACGATACATCTATTCAAACAACAGAACAGAAAATTTGTTGTTCCGAGTTCGATTCTCGATGAAGTCAATATAATCTTTTTTCAAAACAAAAAAAAAATTTTTTTCAGAGTTCTTATATTATGAATTTACCGAGAATCGGAACTCAGGGCTCTTTAACACTCAACCCAGGTGTCTACTGTATAACCATTATGCCATCGCTTACTTACGCTTCCCAGCGTCTAATTACAGCTTTGTTCTAAATGACACTGTCCACGTTGCTTTGTTGCCTCCACCGAGAATCGAGCTCACGGTGCTTTGACTACTGAACAGAGATGCTAACCATCAGCCCATCGCGTACTTATGTTTGATGGCGTCGAATTGCTCCTTTGTTCTATGACAGTAATGGGAGTATCTTTGTTGTTGAATTACTGTTAAATCTGTTGGATTAACTGCAGAAGTCTGTTGGATTAACTGCAGAAGTCTGTTGTGAGAGTGTTAAATCTGTTGGATTAAGTGCAGAAGTCTGTTGGATTAACTGCAGAAGTCTGTTGTGAGTGTTAAATCTGTTGGAATAACTTAAATCTGTTGGATTAACTGCAGAAGTCTGTTGGATTAACTGAAGAAGTCTGTTGTGAGAGTGTTGAATCTGCTGGATTAAATTAAATCTGTTGGATTAACTGCAGAAATCTGTTGTGAGAGTGGCTTCGTTGTTAAATGATTGTTAAATCTGTTGGATTCACTGTAAATCTACATTAATTGACCAGATTTCCGTCAATTCAACAGTTTTTGGTATTAACGGTAGAGGACTGTTGATATAACTGTGATTTTTTTCTCTGAGTGTAGATGTCGCTCTAGTTGTCGATAAGGTAAGAATAACAAAAACTAATAAAATGAGTACGTACAAAGTGAACATGATGGATATAAGCTGGAAATAATTTCAACGCAGGTTGGTGTAAGAGGTACACACTGCGGGCTTAGAAATTCCTAATCCCCTTGGTTCTTGGTTCGATGACCAACAATAGGTGACGAAAAATTTCTAAACACAAAGCCATTTGATAAGTGCTAAAGTATAAAAATAATTTTGTTGGTTGCCTTGGGCGAGGCAGAGCAGCAATTAGTTTATTCGGTACTATTTCAGCTTATTTATAATAATTCTTAGCTCTAAAACTCTTATTTACTAGAATACATATTTACTCTAATTCTATGTACTCTATGAGGTACAACTCAGTGCAGTCACCAACATGTACAAACATATGTATGTAGCTGCAGCACTGCAGTCACATACATACATACATATATGGCTAGCGTATGGCAGCAAGCAATGCAATCACACCGCACACACATATATGACAACATATGCAAACTGATATGTTACTTCATAACTTGTGCCGCTCAAATATTTGGGCAGCGTGAGAAAGTGAACGCTATTGAAAATACGTTGACTTAGCAAAATGTAAGCATTCCGCAGCCTGACACTTAGGTGTTGGCGTGTGACTTTGTTGTTGTTGGCGACATGCTCTGGTATACTACACCTCCTTTCCTAAAAAAAATCGTGAATACATATGAACGATTTTATCATTGTTTAATAATATAAGGTTAAGCAGTCCGAGACGTTTTTTGACACTTCTCGGCTTCATGCTTCCTTGGCTGATTGACAGTGCTACTTCTTTTCAAAATCGTATGAAAATGGTAGTATAAACCATAATATTCTTGATACGAACAAAATTACAGCAACACTGAAAGCTTTTGAAGTTTGTTTTATTTTTATTTTGAAAAATTAATTGTCTATTTGGTAAGATTTTTATGAAAATTTATCATTTTAATTTAATAATAGCAATTTTCCTTCTCTGCAGCCTTTTGTCAGCATACAAATACGTTACCTCATCGTTTCAAGCTGATTTGAAATCAAGGAAAAAGCTTCTTACAAGAAAAGAGTCCAGCTTCTTACAAGAAAAGAGTCCAGCATACATTTAGCCAAAATGCAGATTCTGCCCTTGCCCTCCTCGCTGGCTCGAATGAGCTTGAAGCCCATAGTCCCCAATCTGCAGATCCTCTAGCTGTTGACCCAGGGTTCTTGGATGAGGACCATATCCATGTCGCATTTAGAAAGACGACTAGTTGAAGCAGCCGAGGATACTTTAGAAATGTGCAGATTTATCTGAAGCACCATCATGAGAGGTTGTCTCTCAACGACGAGTTGGCGTAACGGGAGCCCTGCTGACTGAAGAATCAGAGATAATGCGATCAGGATTGGTTGCTACCACCGTGACTTCGAGGCCTTCCCCGTCCAGCAAGCTGTTTTCCATCTTCGAGCTGTTCACGTCACTTTGCGAAAGTGCTGTGGCAGATAACATGCTTTTCGCGTCGGACTCCTCCGTTTCCTCTTGCAGTACTTCGATATTCGGGTCCCCCGGAGCAGCGGAGATGGCAGCGCGATCTGCATAGGCACGGTTTACGTGGATAACGATCTGGCCTACACTCTAATGCACTAGTCCATTGCAACTTTTAAGGGGCTCGAGTGCCTCCTTATTCATGGTGAAGACCACTTGTCTGTCAGGCCCTACCGCATCCTCGACACTCCAGTCCTGCGTCGAGAGGGACGGATTCATTATCTGGACTATCGTGAGAATTTTCTCAGGCTCTGCAGGGATGGCAGAAATCGATGCCCTTGCCCTTGGCCAAGCCGGAATGTCATTCCAGTCGAAGACCTCGATTTTTGCACCTATGTAGACTTCACCCAGTATTGCTGCTGCTACCTTGTACAGTGCAACAGTTCATGCGTCGTCACACGCGACTATTTTAATGTGTCCCTAGTACCAGCCCGCATCCGTTACCGCCGCTGTACCACCCGGAGTCTTCAAATAAACGTCAATAAGAGCGTTACCGAGTTCGTTCCGGACGTAACGCCACCGGTTTTTGGGTATGGCCAAACGGTTGTTGCCTCAGTCAAGAATGCCTATAAGGATTCTGTCCTTAGTTACTTCGGCAAAGCTTGGTTTGTCCACTCCGGGGTGAGGTTTTAACTCCACGTCCGATCTCTTGCGTTTGAAAGGGTTTCCGTTTACCCTCTTTGGCACATAAGTGGTTTGGAAACTTCCTCATATTTCTTCAGGGTCCTTGCGGCCAATCGTTTCTCCAAGTACGCAGAACGGAGGAGAGATGTCTCCTGGGAGTCCAGACCCGTGGTTGCCATCGCGGTCGCTCGCTTTGCTGAAAACTCAGGTGTAGCTTTTTTCTCCTTTCTATCTCCGAGGCCAGTTCTTGAGATCGCTGCCACAGACGTTAAGAGATTGTTTTTCATACCGGCGATTGATGAAATTTATTAAAAAGGATCCAATTATAAACCATTTTATATGCTTATTTCGTACATGTTTGCTGCTATCCACAAAAAGTGCATGCTTTTTACAGTTAAATTTAAAATTAATTTAATTTTCCTAAAATTTTAAAAAATAAATGTGGAAAAGACAGATTTCCGGAAAAAAAATCCTGAAATTTTGCGAACGGCGTTCCTTCCTGTTTTACTACAATTTTCCTAAAGGGGGATTTTTTTACCCTTTTTGCATCCTTCGTAATTGAAACTCTAATAAGGAAGCTATGCCTTGGCAAATGGCAAAATCTGCTTAACCTTATATAATTTAACAATGGATTTTATAGCTGTGATGTATTTAAGTAGTTTTTTTTCTTGTACATTTCTGCAATTAAATTATGAGTGTTTCATTTGATACTTTTCAGATTTTTATTGTTTGTCGTTGTTTACAAAATTTTTCTGATGTGCCTAATTACTTATGTTACAATGTTTTTCAATTTTGTTTATTTTATTTTCAAGTTTTGTCCACTTGAATAACTCATGTTTTTAGATGTTTGTTTACTTATTTATTTATTCATCTGATACATTTTCTTATTTTGTAACTTGTTTTCTTTTGTATAATTTGTATAAGTGTCGGTTTTTGTTTATTATGCTAATTACTTAAAACGCAAACAAAGTTTTATAGGTCGTAAAAAAAAATTATATTTGTAAATTTATGAGCTAAAATTTTAGGCAAAATGAAATTAATTTATTCAAATAGCTTAAGTCTTTTTTTATGAATTATGATATTCTTATTGTCATTATTTAAACCTATGTTTTCTATCTTAATATCGATATTTACTACTTTATAGGGAATCAAAGTATAGTTGTTTTTATTATCGATATTTACTACTCTATAGGGCCCTTTGTATCTACTGTCTAACTTATGACCTGATTCATTCTTAACTAAAACTAAATCTCCTAAATTTATTTCTTTATACCGAATATTTTTGTCATAATATATTTTTTGTTTTTCTTTGGCTTCTTTTACCAATTTATACGCTCTTTGTTGAGCTACTTGCAATCTATATTTGACTTCTTTCTCATATGCCTCATAGTTATAAACTGGGCTAATTGTATTTTCTTTAAAAAGTTCGTACGTAAGGGGTATTTTTCCAAGAACCAACTCAAATGGACAATAACCACGAACCGTGGATGGGGTTGTATTGTAACAGTATGCAAAATATTTGATATACTCATCCCAATCATCTTTGTCAATGGATATATAAGAACGAATACGTTATTTCTGTATTCAGTCCCCATATCAGTTAGGATTGTTTTCATACAACCATAAATTAAGATAAAATTTTCAAAAATTGCTTTGGCCACTGCTATCGCGTGTTTGCTAGCAATCGGAATTGCGATCAGATACTTTGTCAAGTCACATACAATTGTTACCGCGTATTCATTTCCATTTATCGATTTTGGTAATGGGCCGATTGTGTCAATCTGTACTATATCAAAAGCTTTCGTTGGCGTTTCAGTGATAGTCATTGGTTCTTTTAAATTTGTATTTATTTTATTTTTACTGCATTTTATGCATTTTTTAATGTGATTTCTTATGTAATTTTTCATATTTTTCCAATAATATTTCTGATTTATTTTATATGGCGTTAGATTGATTCCTGATTGACTTCGCCGCTACTCGCAATATGGTCATCAGTAGTACCAGGTTCCAGCATAAGCGAATACACCAAGCCACATGGCTGTCCCCTGATCAAAGAACTAGAAACCAGATTGATCATGTCATGATCGACGGCAGACACAGCTCCACCGTTCTGGACGTGCGTACCCTACGTGGCCCCAATATCGACTCGGACCATTATCTTGTTGCAGCCAAGATACGCACGCGCCTCTGTGCAGCGAAGAAAGTGCACACAGTAACGGAAGGAAACTTTGACGTCGAGAAGCTGCGCAGCTGGCACAGACAGCTGATAATTTCTCCACTCGACTCTCATACCTGCTATCAGAGGGCAATCCTCGATCTAACGATGTAACCGAGCAATGGAAGCATATCTCTCACTCATTGCGTGCCACCGCTGAGGCCACTATAGGGTTTCAGCGAGCCCGCAAGAACAACTGGTACGATGAGGAATGTAGCACTGAATCGGACAAAAAGGACGCTGCATATAGGGCGACGTTGCGAACGGGCGCAACCCGCAGTGTATGGCAACGCTATAGTGAGGTGAGGAAGGAAGAGAGGCGCCTTTTCAGAAAAAAGAAAGTGAAGCCCAAAGGCGTGAGTGTGAGGAGCTTGAGACGCTGGCTGACAGGAATGATGCCCGAAAATTCTATGAAAAGATCCGGCGGATGACGGAAGGTTTAAAAACCGGGGCAAGTTCCTGTAAGGACAATAACGGCGACCTGGTAACCGACGTACAGAATGTACTTAAATTATGGAGGGAACACTTCTCCTCACTGCTAAATTGCGAGGGAGACGTCGAACCCGATACCCCAATCCCTGACGATGGAAAAGTCGTCCCACCACCTGACTATGATGAAGTGAGGATAGCTATATCCCGGCTCAAAAACAACAAATCGCCTGGGAAAGACGGATTACCCGCTGAGCTGTTCAAACACGGAGGCGAAGAGCTGGTAAAAAGCATGCATCAGCTCTTATGCAGAATATGGTCAGATGAGTGCATGCCTCCAGATTGGAATTTAAGTGTGCTCTGCCCAATCCACAAGAAAGGCGATCCCTCTTACCCCACCAACTAATATCGCATATAAGGTTCTTTCTAGCGTATTGTGTGAAAGACTGAAGCCCATCGTAGACAAACTGATTGGACCTTATCAGTGTGGCTTTAGACCAGGTAAGTGTACCATCGACCAGATTTTCACGATACGTCAAATCCGGGAGAAGACCCATGATAAAAGAATCGACATTCACCATCACTTTGTCGATTTTAAAGCCGCTTTTGACAGCGTAAAAAGGAGTTGCCTGTATGCCGCCCTGTCTGAATTTAACTTCCCTGCAAAGCTTATACGGCTTTGCCAAATGACGTTGAAAAATACCAACAGCTCCGTCAGAATCGGGAACGACCTCTCTGAGCCATTTGAAACCAAACAAGGCTTCAGACAGGGCGACTCCCTTTCGTGCGATTTCTTCAATCTGATGCTGGAGAAGATAATTCGAGCAGCAGAGCTAAACCGCAATGGTACAATCTTTTACAAGAGCGTGCAATTGCTGGCGTATGCCGATGATATTGATATCATTGGCCTTAACAACCGCGCCGTAAGCGCTGCTTTCTCTGGGTTGGATAAGGAAGCGAAAAAGTGGGTCTTGCGGTGAATGAGGACAAGACGAAGTATCTGCTGGCATCAAAGAAAGAATCGGCGCACCTGCGCCTTGGCAGCCAAGTCACCGTTGATAGCTACAAGTTTGAAACGGTGAGAGACTTCGTCTATTTGGGAACCAGCATTAACACCGAAAATAATATAAGTCTAGAAATCCAACGGAGAATCACCCTTGCCAACAAGTGTTACTTTGGACTAAGTAGGCAATTGAGAAGTAAAGTCCTCTCTCGACAAACAAAGATCACGCTCTATAAGTCTCTCATCATACCAGTCCTGATATACGGCTCGGAATCATGCACAGTGTCAAGAGAAGATGAGATGGCCCTTGGAGTATTTGAGAGAAAAGTTCTCCGGAAGATTTATGGTCCTTCCCGTGATGCCAACGGCGAGTATCGAAGGAAATTTAACGATGAGCTGTACGAGCTTGACGCAGACCTGATCATAGTTCAGCGGATTAAAGCCCAAAGGCTCCGTTGGCTGGGTCATGTTATGCGAATGGACAAAGAAGCACCAGCACAGAATGTTTTCCTATCGACACCCGAATTCGGCAGCAGAGGAAGGGGAGACCTCGACTGAGATGGAAACAACAGGTGGAGGATGACTTGAACTTCCTTGGGGTTTCCAATTGGCGTCAGTTATCGCTAAAAAGGAATGTCTGGCGTCCTTTCATACGAAAGGCCAAAATCGCCTAGGCGGTTGAGCGTCATTATGACGCAAGCCAAGATTAGATTGATTCCTTGGTGGCCACCATTAACAGGATCATCGTGATATTTTTGCAATATGTTTTTAATTATTTCTTTATTTGTCACTTGCACACCCTCCGGAGTTAATGCTATAGTTAGATTTTTGAGAACTTTGGTACATTTTTCCTTAAATGTTCTTACTCGAGTAAATTTATCTTTAAACAATTTGCCTCCTATGGACAACTGTATTTTATTTATTTTGAAATTGTCGGCCTCTTTCATTAGCCTGGCAAAGAATTGACCTAAATCAATTTTCGCCTCAACAATTGAATTATCAATATTTTGATTGCCGGCTTCTTTGGGAAGCCTGGCAAAGGATTGACCTGAATCAATCTTCGCCCCAACAATCATATTTTTAATAGTCCCTGGATGACCGAGCTTGCTCGGTGCTATCAATTTAGCGCTAAATTTACTTACCCAAAATGATCCCAAAATGACCCTAAAATAATCCAAAAATAATCCTAAAATGATCCCAAAAAGACCCTTAAATTTTCCCAAAATGATCCGAAATTGAACCCAAAACGACCCAAAAATGATCCGAAAATGAACCTAAAATTATTCCAAATTGGTCCAAAAATAATTCCCAAATTACCCCAAAAATACCCTTAAATGCACACTAAACGATCCAAAAAATACACCAAAATGATCCCAAATATATCCTAAAATAATCCCAAAACCACCCCAAAAAGACCCTCAAATGTTCCCAAACTAACCCAAAAATTATCCCAAAATGATACAAAAATTATCCAAAAATGGCTCCAAAATGAACCGAAAATTACCCAAAATTGTACCAAATTAATCCGAAATTGAATCCAAAATGATCTCAAGCAAGCCCCAAAATTATCCCAAAGTGATGTTCTCAAAATAATCCTAAAATATCCAAATATGATCCCAAAATACAATTACAATACGGTAAAATGGTAACCCTGGGTGGCAACCCTACTTGAAAATATTTTAGCTGGTATATCGGCGACAATACCTTTACTTTGATACCCAAAACTACCCAAAAATGATCCCAAAATGACCCTAAAATGATCCCAAATTGGTCCAAAAATAATTCACAAATTACCCCAAAAACACCCTTAAATGTACCCTAAACGATTCGAAAATTACCACAAAATTATCCAAAAATGATCCCAAAATAATCCTTGAATGGTCCCTCAGATGTTCCCAAAATAATCCAAAAATTATCCCAAATGATGACGTGGCAACCCCCAAATTCATAGTCTTAGAATCAATCATACTATCTACATACCAAATTTCATCCAAATCGGTCAAGCGGTTCTCGAGATAGTACCGGATATAGAAATATATTGTGGTAAGGTGGTAAGGTAAAATATCCAAATATGATCCCAAAATACAATTACAATACGGTAAAATGGTAACCCTGGGTGGCAACCCTACCTGAAAATATTTTAGTTGGTATCTCGCCGAAAATACCTTTCATATGATACCCATATTGGCATATCTTGCTCCATAATTAAAAAAAAGGGATAGGTGGCAACCCTGTAAACCGCCCCAAGTGGCAACCCTAAAGTGGGTAGTCTTAAAATCGATCATACTATCACCATGCCAAAATTCAGCCAATTCGGTCAAGCGATTCTCGAGATAGTACCGGATATACAAATATATTGTGGTAAGGTGGCAACCCTAGGTGGCAACTCTACTTGAAAATATTTTAGTTGGTATCTCGCCGAAAATACCTTTCATATGATACCCATATTGGCATATCTTGCTCCATAATTAAAATAAAGGGATAGGTGGCAACCCTGTAAACCGCCCCAAGTGGCAACCCTAAAGTGGGTAGTCTTAGAATCCATCATACTATCTTTGTGCCAAATTTCATCCCAATCGGTCAAGCGGTTCTCGAGATAGTCCGACCATACAAATATACAAATATACAAAAATACAAATATACAAAAATACAAATATACAAATATACAAGATTAACTCGTTTAAAGATATTAGATAGATTTATTTCTCTACAAATTTTCTTTCCTTTTCTGAAATATAATTTCGGAGGGTCGAAAACGAGCTGGACTAGTCATTTTACTTCACATTTATTTAGCGCTGCATATATTTTTGGCGGCCGCCGTGGTGTAGCGGTTAAGTGTTCGGCCTTCTACACCAAGTCGTGGCGGTTCGATGCCCGGCAAAAGTAACATCAAAAATTATTTAGAAAAACAATTTTTCTAAACGGGGTCGCCCCTCGGCAGTTATTTGGCAAACTCTCCGGGTGTATTTCTGCCATGAGAAGCTTCTCAGCAAAAAATTCATTTGCTTTGCAAGTGCCGAGACGGCAAAAAAATTGTAGGTCCCGCCATCTTGTAGGAAAAAACTCAAAAGTAACACACCACAAGTTGGAAAAAGAAGCTCGGCTAAAAATCTCGGCAGAGGTTATGATAACCTGTTGCTATATCGCCGCCATTAGTTTTTTTTTTTTTTTTTTTTTTTTTTGGATTCTCATTGTGACATTTTTCTTTATTATTAATATTTTTTAAGTCGATAGCCACAGAGCTACGCTGTCCTTGTGATCATAGCGCCACCGGTACTACATCACGAGAGAAGCCAAGCCTCTCTGGCGCGACGACTAAGATCCTCCCCCTCCCAATCCAGAGTGTTATGCGACCACGTGCCCATTGGACGTTTGCAGCCGGGAGGCAAATCGTGGCTGTAATCGAACGGAGCCTCTCTGATACCGCGGTATGGGACTCTGTCGCGGCGGACGACACATTCCCCTTACTCTTCCCTTGACCCTAAACTGGTCTTGCCCGGCGAGGGGTCGTACGAACAAGATGATTAATAGTAACAAAAACCCTAAAACTAAAGATACAACAATGTATACTGCACAGCTGAGGAGGAAAATGCTGGAGCAAGCGAGAACGCAACGTCGCAGGACAAACTCCATTTCTTTATCAGCCGAGAGATCGACGGCGCTGGCAACTACAGGTCGATTAGCTCTGGATAACAAGGGGGCAATCCCCAAAGTAAGTACCGGTACAAACACAGTGAAGCTAACAACGGCTGATGCTAAAGACCTAGCAAGTGCCGGTACCGAAACCAAGTCTTTAACGTCTGTGGCAGTGGTCTCACGACCTGGCCCCAGAGATCCAAATAGGAGAACGACCGCGATGGCAACTACGGGTCGAAATTTACCCCAAAAGACATTTCCCATTCGCTCTGAGTACTTGGACAAAAGAGCGGCCGCGAGGATCCTGAAGAAATACGAGGGTATTTCACAAGAGACGCTATCGCCGAATGCTAGAAAGACGGTGGAGATGGCTGAAGCTATCTTACCGAACTTCCAAAGCAATTACGCACCAAAGAAGGTTAATGGAAATCCCTTCAAACGCCAGAGATCGGACGTGGATTTAAAACCTCACCCGAAGCGGCAGCAACACGCCCCCTTAGTGGGTAAACTCAGCTTTGCTGAAGTAACTAAGGATAGGATCCTCATAGGCGTCATTGACCGAGGTAACGAAAGCTGGGCCATCCCTAGGGACCAGTGGCGGTACGTCCGGAACGCTATCGGTAATGCCCTTCTCGACGTTATGGATGAGTCTCCGGGTGCCACGCCGATGGGTTCTGATGCGGGATGGCACCAGGGCCGAATCAAGGTATTCGCTGCGAGGATGCAAAAACTGTTGCACTGTACAAGGCAGCAGCTGCAAGACTGGGTGAGATATACCAAGGGGCAAGAATCGAGGTTGTCGACTGGAAGGACATCCCGGCTCGGCCAAGGGCAAGAGCGTGGATTCCTGCTATCCCTGCTGAACCTGAGAGAATTCTCAGGATGCTGAGGATCATGAAATCGTCGCTCCCGACGCAGGACTGGGGTGTCAATCTGGTCGAGGATGCGGTAGGGCCTGACAGGCAAGTGGTCTTCACCTTGACTAAGGAAGCACTCGAGCCCCTTAAACGGTGCAATGGACGTGTGCACTACGGCATGGGTCAGATCGTGATCCACGTATACCGCGGCGATGCACAGCGCGCTGCTATTTCGGCTGCACCGGAGGGCTCGGACATCGCAGTGCCGGTTGAGGAGTCGGAGATGTCCGACTCGGAAAGTATGGTATCTGCCACGTCAAATGGCGAAGGAGCAGTGAACAGCTCGGAGATGGGTGACAGCCTGCTGGACGGGGAAGACGGCAACGTCACAGTGATAGCAGCTAGTCCTGAGCGCACCAATGTCAATACTGCCACAGTTAGTAGGATCTCGGCTACGCCAAATCGTGGTCTGAATAAATCGTCGTTGAAAGATAAGCCTCCAGACGAGGTGGAACTCGACGATACGGCGGTGGCAGGGAAGTCTGAGCGCTCTCATGTTGGCGGTGATTCAGATAAACCTGCACAAATCTAAAGCAGCCTCGGCTGCTTTAATCAGTCGTCTCTCCAAAGGCGACATAGATGTGGTCCTCATCCAAGAACCCTGGGTCAACAGCTCAAGGATTTGCGGTTTGGGGACTAAGGGTTTTAAGCTAATCCAAGCCAGCGAGGGGCTAGGGTTAGAGCCTGTATTTTGGTTAAGTATGAGCTGAATGCCTTTCTCTTGCCCAACTATACCAATGGTGACGTTACAGCTGCCAGTTTAACAGTAGACAGTACCACTCTGACGATGGCGTCGGTCTATATGCCCTACGACGCCGAAGAACCTCCGCCACAGAGGGAGGTAAAAGACCTGGTGGCAAATTTTTCCATGGGTCATCTTATTATCGGAACTGACGCCAATGCTCATCACGTCCAGTGGGGAAGCTCCGATATCAATGCTAGAGGAGAGTCGTTGTTTGATTATTTGTTAACAACTAACCTGGTAGTTTGCAACGTGGGTAACGAACCTACGTTTATTACTAAAACACGTAGGGAGGTCATAGATCTCACTGTTTGCAGCGAAGGCGCTTATGAGTGGGTCAGAAAATGGCGCGTTCTCGATGAACACTCATTCTCCGACCACCGGTACGTAGAATTAGTTCTAGACTTTTCTGTTGAGCAGCCGGTTATGAAACGCAACCCACGTAACACTAACTGGCAGCTACACAATGAAATACTATCTAGGGACTTGCCAGCACTGCCCCCACAAGTCCCCTCATCAGTAGGGGAGTTGGAGGATCTGATAAAGACCTTTACAACAGCGCTCTCGAATGCCCTAGAGCAGGCTTGCCCAGTGCCAAAACCACGCGGTAAACATAGGCCGCATTGGTGGTCCTACGACCTGGACTCGCTCCGTAAATCATGTAGGACACAATTTAATAAGGCCAAGAGCCTTGGCACGGAGACTCAATGGCTCGAATATAAAGTTAAACTCAGGGCCTACAAAAAGCTCTGAGGCAGGCGAAGAGAGTATCGAGTGCTCTCAAAAACTCAAACAGCCACAAGCTAATTGCGCAACTCTGACGGATCCTGGACCAGCACGGAGAGGGAAACCCTAGAGCTGCTCTTGAATACGCACTTCCCAGGGAACTTGCATGAGGAACCCCTAGCACCTACAACAAACCTGGCTGTACACATACCCATCACGGGGGAAAAGGTTAGGTGGGCGGTTAAAAGCTTCGAACCGTTCAAGGTTGCCGGGCCAGACGGGATTATTCCCGCACAACTCATAAACACGATGGAGACATCAGCCAAATGGCTGGTATTTCCCCATACAGCCTGCCTGGCTCTTAGCTACATTCCGTGCTCCTGGAGAAGTGCCACGGTAGGGTTTATTCCTAAGGCGGGGAATGCGTCTCATTACGAGCCCAAGGACTATAGGCCGATCAGTCTCTCATCCTTTGTGCTCAAGACCTTCGAGAGGATAATAAATGACTACCTCTCCTCTACTATTGATAGCAACCTGATCTGTAGCTATCAGCATGCATACACCAAAGGGAAATCTACAGAAACTGCGCTTCACAGCCTAGTTTCTGTTATTGAAAAATTGCTGTATGAAAAGGAGTACTGTCTTGTGGCCTTTTTAGATATTGAAGAAGCCTTCAACAACATAAGCTCTGATGCTATAAACACCGCTTTAACAAATCTGGGCATAAGCAGGTCTCTTATTGGACTTATTGATCAACTGCTAAGGGGTAGACGAATAGTTTCATCACTGGGCTCGGTTGACTTATCACGCTATGTCACAAGGGGAACGCCTCAGGGTGGTGTTCTCTCCCCGCTTCTATGGAACCTCACTGTTAACTCGATGCTGCGAGAGACAAGCGGGGGGGGGGGGGGGGGGGGGGGGTGAGGGGGGGCGGGAAGGTAGTGGCATATGCAGATGACTTAGCTATATTATATAGGGGCAAATTCCCACAAACCCTGTGCGACTTGATGCAAGTAGCACTGAGAGAGGTTTCCTCATGGTGCTCGCGCTGCGGACTGAGCATCAACCCGGGAAAAGTAGAACTGGTCCTTTTCACCAACCGCTATAAGATACCACCGCTAATACTACCTAAACTGAATAACGTGCACCTGAACTTGGCTAACAAAGCCAAGTTCTTGGGCACAGTTCTGGATAGGAAACTAACCTGGAAGGAGAATGTTCTTCAGCGCCAGAGGAAAGCGTGTATTGCACTCTACCCGTGCAAAAGAGCCATTGGAAAGAAATGGTGGCTCAGCCCCAAAATATGCAAATGGATCTACACTGCAATCATTCGACCAATCATGCTCTATGGAGTTGTGGTAAGGTGGCCTGCGCTGAGCAAGGCAACAAACCTTAATCTGCTAGGTAAAGTATACAGATCTTGCATGATCTGTATAAGCGGTGCGTTAAGAACAACGCCCAATGAAGCACTCCAGGCCATTCTTGGCATTTTGCCACTCGATATGGAAGGGCACCGAGTAGTAGAAGCATCGGCTCTGCGTCTAAGGGAAACGTCCTAATAATTGCATAGAGAAAGACGAATCCGTGTGGCTGAAGGAAATGTATCTGAAAGACAAATATTGGGTCCAGCCAAGCTACAAATTTTTGTCGAAATTAGTTCACAATTTCCCTTTCCGGAAGTTCTTGACGCATTCTTTTATTTATTTATTACCTTCAATGTAGAAGACTTTGGGAGTAGGACATAAATATCTAATTTTCTAAATCAGCGTTTACCGCATCTTACCTTATTATTAATATTATTAATAACAAAAGAATTTCTCAAGTAGAGTACATGAGGAAATCCAATACTATGCCATTAAGACATAGCAATGAAAACAGCAGCCCCAAACGTCTCAGGCTGCCGCCATGCAGCAACCACCAGCCCCGCCACAGCAAGAATCACCTCCAACACAACCACCCACCGATGGTGAACAAACAGTCGAAAGGAATTCGTCTGGTACGTGGGCTGAAAATGCTCCATCAAGTGTTGAGCTTAACGAAAGTCGAATACGAAGCATAGTTACGGCTGTTGTATCCGCAAGACAAGCAGCCACTTTGCAAGACATCGAAAATAGAGTATCCCAGCTTATCAAGAGTAGAATTGAAAGTACTCTAAGCGCGGCTCTAAACCGATTTCAAATTAACGGCGATAACCCAATTCATAACGCCCCAGCTAACAGCTCCGGACAGTATATAGAGAACCAGCCTTGGCCACAAGAGATGCCCTCATTCTCAAACCAACAACCACCTGGGAGGAATGAGAACTTTCGTCCAAGCGATATGTCCAGTGTGACAAACGCTGGCAAAATTTCTCACCTAATATCTAGCTGGGATGTTAAATTTGATGGATCGAAACGCCTCTCTGTAGAAAATTGTATATATCGTATCGAGTCGCAAGTAGTAGATACGCTTGCAGGCAACTTCAATATTCTTTGCGAACACGCTCAATGCCTTTTCACAAACGAGGCCAAAGACTGGTATTGGCGTTTTCGCCGGTCGGTCCAACGCGTAACTTGGCCCGCCTTATGTGAAGCGTTGCGAACCAACTATGAAGAGCATAGGACCGATACGGATATTAGAGAAGCTATGAGAGCAAGAAAACAAGGTAGTGTGGAGTCATTTGACGGATACAGAAACGCGTTACTAAAAATTGCTGAAAACTTGCACAATTCTGTTTCCGATAGCGAGCTTGTTGAGATAATGCAAAGAGGTTTACGTCCTCGAGTAAGGCAACAACTTTTATACGTGCCTATATATTCGATAGCACAGTTGAGAAAGTTCTGCTTAAAAGGCGAAACACTTTTAATGGAAATTTCTAAAAGTAACCCTGCCAATACAGCCGCTACGAACAATAGAAGCAATACCGCAAGGCAAATAAGCGAAATAGATGCTGATCTAGAGGTCCAGCCTAGCGATGTCCTACCATCTCCCATCAGCGGTGATGAAGTGTCAGTAATTAAAAGGATTGAACCTAAACTGATCTGCTGGAACTGTAGGCAAGAAGGTCATCGCTATGTCGATTGCACAGCAGCTCGTACCATATTCTGCTATGGGTGCGGACTCGTAGGTACATATAAGCCGAACTGCAATAACTAATCTTGGCTTGCGTCATAATGACGCTTAACCGCCTAGGCGATTTTGGCCGTTTCGTATCAAAGCACGCCAGTCATTCCTTTTTAGCGATAACTGACGCCAATTGGAAACCCCAAGGGAGTTCAAGTCATCCTCCACCTGTTTTTTCCATCTCAGTCGAGGTCTCCCCCTTCCTCTGCTGCCGAATTCGGGTGTCGATAGGAAAACTTTCTGTGCTGGTGCTTCTTTGTCCATTCGCATAACATGACCCAGCCAGCGGAGCCTTTGGGCTTTAATCCGCTGAACTATGATCAGGTCTGCGTAAAGCTCGCACAGCTCATCGTTAAATTTCCTTCGATACTCGCCGTTGGCATCACGGGAAGGACCATAAATCTTCCGGAGAACTTTTCTCTCAAATACTCCAAGGGCCATCTCATCTTCTCTTGACACTGTCCATGATTCCGAGCCGTACATCAGGACTGGTATTATGAGAGACTTATAGAGCGTGATCTTTGTTTGTCGAGAGAGGTCTTTACTTCTCAATTGCCTACTTAGTCCAAAGTAACACTTGTTGGCAAGGGTGATTCTCCGTTGGATTTCTAGACTGATATTATTTTCGGTGTTAATGCTGGTTCCCAAATAGACGAAGTCTCTCACCATTTCAAACTTGTAGCTATCAACGGTGACCTGGCTGCCAAGGCGCAGATGCGCAGATACTTCGTCTTGTCCTCGTTCACCGCAAGACCCACTTTTTTCGCTCTACGATGGGATTCAGTCTTTCACACAATACGCTAGAAAGAACCTTATATGCGATATTAAGAAGACTGATTCCGCGGTGGTCATCTGACCATATTCTGCATACGAGCTGATGCATGCTTTTTACCAGCTCTTCGCCTCCGTGTTTGAACAGCTCGGCGGGTAGTCCGTCTTTCCCAGGCGATTTGTTGTTTTTGAGCCGGGATATAGCTATCCTCACTTCATCATAGTCAGGTGGTGGGACGACTTTTCCATCGTCAGGGATTGGGGTATCGGGTTCGACGTCTCCCTCGCAATTTAGCAGTGAGGAGAAGTGCTCCCTCCATAATTTAAGTACATTCTGTTCGTCGGTTACCAGGTCGCCGTTATTGTCCTTATCGGAACTTGCCCCGGTCTTTAAACCTTCCGTCATCCGCCGGATCTTTTCATAGAATTTTCGGGCATCATTCCTGTCAGCCAGCATCTCAAGCTCCTCACACTCACGCCTTTCGGCTTCACGTTTCTTTTTTCTGAAAAGGCGCCTCTCTTCCTTCCTCGCTTCACTATAGCGTTGCCATACACTGCGGGTTGCGCCCGTTCGCAGCGTCCTTTTTGTCCGAGGCAGTGCTACATTCCTAATTGTACCAGTTGTTCTTGCGGGCTCGCTGAAACCCTATAGTGGCCTCAGCGGCGGTACGCAATGAGTGAGAGATATACTTCTATTTCTCGGTTACATCGTTAGGTCGAGGATTGCCCTCTGATAGCAGGTGTGAGAGTCGAGTGGAGAAATTATCAGCTGTCGGTGACATGCGCAGCTTCTCGACGTCAAACTTTCCTTCCGTTATTGTGCGCAGTTTCTTCGCTGCACAGAGGCGTGTGCGTATCTTGGCTGCAACAAAATAATGGGCCGAGTCGATATTGGGACCACGTAGGGTACGTACGTCCAGAACGGTGGAGCTGTGTCTGCCCTCGATCATGACATGATCAATCTGGTTTCTAGTTCTTTGATCAGGGGACAGCCATGTGGCTTGGTGTATTTGCTTATGCTGGAACCTGGTACTACTGATGACCATATTGCGAGCAGCGGCGAAGTCAGTCAACCTAGTGCCGTTGGGGGATGTTATATCGTGGAGACTGAATTTTCCAACTGTAGGACCAAAGACTCCTTCCTTGCCCACCTTGGCGTTAAAGTCGCCGAGCACGATTTTGATATCATGCTGGGGGCAGCGATCATAAGTCTGTTCAAGTTTATCGTAGAAGGAGTCCTTCTCTGCGTCGTCCGTCTCCTCAGTCGGCGCATAGGCGCAGATAAATGTTATGTTGAAAAACCTCGCCTTGATGCGGATCGCAGCGAGACGCTCGTCCACAGGAGTGAACGCTAATACTTGGCGGCGAAGTCTCTTCCCCACCACGAATCCTACACCACGCGCTTTGCCACGTGCCTGGCCACTATAGCATACGTCACAAGGACCGATGGTCGTCTTTCCTTGCCCCGCCCATCGCATTTCCTGCAGGGCGGTGATGTCGGCCTTTGCGCCTACGAGGACATCAACCAGTCGGGCAGCGGTACCGTCCCTTAAAAGGGTCCGGACATTCCCGGTACATGCCCTAATATCCAAATCATTATTCCTTATTCGTTTTGCCGGGTCGTCAACATTAAAGGGGGTTCTCATCCGAGGCTTTGGTACATTAGTTTTCATTGGTATTAAGTTTTTTACGTGGCGGGTCCCAAGCCCAGAGCACAACCCGTTTTGGGGTTTTTGGAAAATATTTACACATTTATATAGCGAGCCGCTTGCTTCAAGACAGTATGTCAGAGTGGCCCCACCGGGGCTCCCTCTCTTTCTGCCGCGAGCCTAGATAGTTCACGTTGCCCAGAGTGTACGAACGAGGACGCAAGAGTCGGGATTGGGCAAGGTTGCACAGCAGCCACACCCCATTACACTCCACTGCAATAACTGCCGTTCGAAAAACTCGACCACCTGCGAAAGCTCGAAGTTGCACCTTCGCAGAGATTAAATAATAAAGATGCCTATCTTCCAACTCAAAATCCACCTTACGTATCTGAAGAGAAGACGAAATCTCCCTTTACAATAGTCCCTTACGAAAAACGTCTTGAACTTTATAACACAGCACAGGTCATCAACAAGTAGTGTATGGTACAATTTCCTTGCCCGTGACATTCAAGAATAAGACGTTATCCATAAACTTCTATGTGGTTCCGAGCCTTTCCCAGAATTTGATCCTTGGCATTGACTTTTGGAAGAAATTCTAAATCTCACCTAATTTAATTTCCCAAATAGACATCGAATCCTCGGAAGACGAGTCAGAGAGCACCAAAATACACGTCCTTACCAACCAACAAAAATGTAAATTGAATAAAATCAAAAACTTGTTTCCTGCTTATGAAAGTGAAGGTTTGGGCAGAACGTCCCTCATTGAACATTCCATTGAGTTAGCGCCTAATGTTAAGCCAATTAAACAAAGGTACTTTTCTATATCACCAGCTATCGAAAAACTGGTGCATAAGGAAATTGACGAAATGTTGAGATTAGGAGTTATCGAGGAAGCACCCAACAGCCCGTGGGCGAGCCCTATAGTATTAGTTCGGAAACCCAATAAAGTTCGACTGTGCCTGGATGATCGGAAGGTTAATAGTTTGACAACAAAGGACGCGTATCCGCTACCTCATATAGAGGGTATACTTAGCCGTTTGCCTAAAGCAGAATTCATCTCGTCACTTGACTTGAGAAGAGCGTTCTGGCAAATCCCTTTGGTATTTGTCTACCTCGACGACTTATTGATCATATCTAGTACTTTCGAAAGGCATATGCTTGTTTGTAGCCCATCAACTAAGGAAAGCCGGCCTTACAATTAACGTAGAGAAGAGCAAGTTTTGCATACGAGAGGTGAAGTACCTGGGATTTGTGGTGGGAAACGGTACCCTTTGCACAGACGGTGATAAAGTATCGTCTATGCTAAATTTTCCTCCTCCTGCAACGGTGAAACAGTTAAGAAGGTTCCTCGGTATGGTATAAGTTTGCTGATTTAACCGTACCCCTAATAAATCTCCTGAAAAAAGGCAAGGATTTTCATTGGAACCCAGAGGCACAGGCAGCCTTTGAAAATTTGAAGCAGAAGCTTGCAACTGCGCCTGTGTTAACGAATCCTGATTATAAAAAACCTTTTTTGATCCAATGCGATGCAAGCAAATTGGGCGTAGGTGCAGTGTTAACACAGGTAAATGAAAATGGTGAAGAGATGCCCATCGCTTACTTTTCAAAGAAATTGAACAAATCTCAATCAAATTACAGTGTTACCGAGCTTGAACGCTTAGCAGCAATTCTCGCAATAAAAAAAGTTCGTGCTTATGTTGAGGGTCAAGTGTTTTCCGTAATTACCGATCAGGCCAGCCTTAAATGGCTTATGCAGCAGTCAGACCTCAGCGGTAGGCTCGCTAGATGGTCGTTAAAATTGCAGGGCTATAAATTCCACATAATGCACCGCCGAGGAACGCAAAACGTAGTTCCAGATTGCCTATCGAGACAAAACTTCGAAGAGATAAATTAACTAGAATTCCATCCAATAGTTGATTTGAACTCCTCAGAATTTGAATCCGAATCATATCAAAGGCTAAGAAGGTATATACAAGAACATCAGTCACGCTTACCAGACGTGCAGATAGATGACAACAAAATATACAAGCGAACAGGAAAGGTTTATTTGGAAACTCTGGCTCCCCCAAGGTTTGGCCCAGAAAGCAATGGAAGGTGCTCATAACCCTCCAAACAAAGGCCATGGTGGTACATATTGCCAAGACCTTGGAGCGTCTGCGGGTAAACGTGTACTGGCCAGAAATGACAGTGGATGTTAAAAGATTTGTTTCTAACTGCGAGGTTTGCCAGAAAACTAAATCACCAAACTGCGGTCTTCGTCCACCAATGACAGAGAAGTTCATAGTTCATCGCCCATTTCAGCAAGTATATGTTGATTTGTTAGGCCCGTATCCTAGGTCCAAGGAGGGAAACATTGGCATGTTAATTGTCGTTGACCACATGACCAAATTTCCTTTTTTGAAGCCGTTGAAGAAACTTACATCATCTGAAATCATAAAGTATTTACGAGAACAAGTTTTTACTATTTTCGGTACACCGGAGTCCGTGATAAGTGACAATGGGAAGCAGTTTAAATGTACTCAGTTTAACAACTTCCTTGCGGAAAGAAGTATCAAGCACATTTATACAGCCGTCTACAGCCCTCAAGCTAACGCTAGTGAAAGGGTAAACCGATCAATTATAGCTGCGATTCGTACCTATGTTTCAAAAGAACAATCCAATTGGGATAGGTATATACCGGAAATCGGGGAATTCTTACGTAGCTCTTACCACCAGACAATCGGTTTCAGCCCATATTATTCAGTTTTTGGGCAACAAATGATAACCAATGCGCAAGATTATGCATTAATCAAAAAGTTGCAGTCCTTTGAAGGCGAAGTTCTTAATACGAACGACAAATTAAAACTTATCCGAAACTCAATTGGCAATAACATCTCAAGGGCATTCGAAACCTCAGCAAAAAGATACAATCTACGCAGCACAAATACCACTTTTGAGGTTGACGATGTAGTATTTCGAAGGAACTTTGTGTTGAGCGATGCTTCAAAGAAATTTTGCTCAAAGTTTGCTCCAAAATTTGTAAAGTGCAAAGTTTTAGGCAAAAAGGGAAACAACATATACTATCTAGAGGACTTTGAGACACACAGGAAAGAATACTACCACAAGAAAGATTTGAAGAAGCAAATCATTTAAGGTGCAACCCTCTTTCAAACCGTGCTACAGAGCAGCAAGGTTTGTTTTGTACTGCATATAAGATACAACTATCTATTTCCCTTGGTAGGTTAAGACTCTACGGTTAGATCTACTACTTTTCGCTTTTCTCTTACACATCTACTCTACTACCTAAGACAGCTGACAAGACTTTGACAGCTCGGAAAAACTAACCGGAAAAGGAGGCGGAGGCTTTTCGTTTCCGGAGGAAAAGGAAGAGTGAGTCTGGACCACGAGGAGGTTGGACGTTAGTGAGCTCTGTTTCCACTACGTAAAAATAAAATCGGACAAATGTGCCACAATCTGGGTTTTGGTTTCTGGTGATGAGACATACAGTATTGAATTCGAAGAGTACGTGCGGTCCAGATTAAAATGTTTAAAGTTTCCTTTTGACGAGGTTCAGGTGTACCTAAGGAATTTGCGCAAACAAATATATACCTAGTAGTGCAGATATATAGTCTTTAACAGGTTCTTTCAAACATAAAGAAAAAGAAAAAAAATAAGAGAAAAGCGGAAATTTTAGCTAAATAAATATTTAAAATTGTATAAAAACTATCCTAAGAGACTAGCTAGATACAGTAACCCAAAGTTTTGGAGAAATATTTAAAACAAGTTTTGAGAGCAAGCAGTAGCCTAAATCACTACTAAAGCTTATTCAGTATCAACTTTGACGTGGTCACGCGAGTTAAAAATTTAAGTAGATTTTTTTTTTAATTCATAAAGCCATACTTAAATAATTATTAATTAAAGAAATATTTAATAGAATAAGAAATTGTAAAATTAAACTCGATACGTGAAGTGAAATAAGTGATTAAAGTAATTTAGAAAGAAAGAAAGTTTAATTAAAGAGGAAGAGTTCATAGCAATTTTCTCTGGGAAAAAAAAATTTTTTTTGCTAATCGTAAAAAAACAAAAAAATTTTTTTTTTTAATTACCGTAAAATGGTAAATATTAGTTTTTCTATAAACCTATATATATATATATATGAAACTGTACATCTGTCCCTAAAGTAAATAACATGGTATACCGCTACGTCGCCTACTACAGAAACGAGGGAAGCGCTTCACTACGTCACTGGAATTAAAAGATTAGTAGAAACAAAAAAAAAACAAAAAAAAATTGGTTTTCTTTATATATATATATATATAAACATATAATTTTGTTTTTCCATAAATAATATAAAATATCCATATATATAAGTGTATATATATATATATATACGTATTTATGTATATGGACATTTGTATGCAAGCAAGTTGGTTGGTTAATTTCTGCAAATATAAAAACAATAACTCGCTTGCCTTTGACAAAATACGCCTGGCTCTCTTCTTCATGCATAAATAGATATATAAATATAGATAAATTTTTTTCTGTGGGAAGTTAATTTATACCGTAGTTGGCCAGAGGCACACACTCTACATAAGCAAGAGACTTCTCCTGCAGGTTCGCGGATGACAATTTTTTTTTCTCGTGATCTATGAAGAGAGAGCAGGAGAGAAAGGAAAATTTGTTATGAACTGTTTAGTTTGTTAGTTTTCTTTTTGCTGTTCCATTTTTTTATTTTACATCTCCTTTTCTTTAACTTGCGCATTATTTTCGATCTCTTTTTATTTCACTTCATTTCTTTAGTTACTACGTTTGTTATTGTTAATAAGAACAAAAAAGGCTCTAACTATAAGGCAATGAATTTTGAATTGTTGAACCACGCTATTGTTGTAATAACCAAAAGTTAAAATAGAAATGAAGTATGAATTGCTAAAATAGGTTATTGTTGTAACAACAAAAAGCTTCAAATATTTTTAAATTAATTATGATAGGTTTAAATAAATAATAATGATGGACTGCTAATACTTTTTGTTTTTGTCCGAAACTAAAGGATGGATCGTTCAAGGTAAATATGGGGCTTTCTATTACATTTGTCATCATTACGGAAAGCCAAGGATAGGGTGGGCATGGTGCAGCTAACAAATCAGAGCAGCTGCCAATAAGAAAGCGTCGGGGAAAAACTTCCAAATTTTTTTTTGTTGTTGTCTGTATTATAGTGTGCCCATACTTTCTTTTCTGTTATGTGGGCAGTGGTGTGATGAGTTCTTGTTGTTACCTTTTAACTTAAGATCCCACGGCATAGGCTGAATCTCCGGGCTGGATAGCAAGCAAGGTGCACACTGGGTAACATAAAAACATTCTTGGAGCTACATTTCTACTATTTTATTTTTTTATTTTTTTTCTCTTAGATTTTTTTTTCTCATCTATCATCACCCCTCCCTAAAGTACGTTACACTAGTTCAACTCTGAACTGACGCTCAGCTGTCGTCGATCTCTACAAGAGATGGCCCAACAGAATCGCGTTAACCTCACATGGGTCCCGGGGCATAGGGACATTGAGGGAAATTGTAGGGCAGACGAACTTGCGAGGCAGGGCACGACCAAGCAGGTTCTTCGCGATAAAGAGCGCTTAGGTATACCGTTTGCCACATGCAAGCCTATGCTGAAGGAGTACACACTCCGCCAAGCCAACGAAAGATGGCTGCAATCTCCAGGATGCCGGATATCCAAAGAAACCTGGCCGAAATGGGATCATAAAAGATCAAGACAAATTTATGCCCTAAGGAGAAGAGAAATCTCCATATTAATGGGCGTATTAACTGGGCACTGACTCATTGCTAGGCACGCAGAAAGACTTGGTGTGCCCTACCGACGATGCTGTAGGAGTTGTAAGGATGATGAGGAGGAGGAAACGGTGGAGCACCTCATCTGCAACTGCCCGGCTTTAAGTGCCGCGAGAATGCGCTTTTTGGGAGTTCCCTTCCTGGTCAGCCTACGCCAGGTCACGGAGCTGGACATAAAGGACCTGATGGCCTTCATCAAGTCATCTAAATGGTTCGAGGAGGAGTAACGGTGTCGGTATAGGAAAGTCAGTCCCGGGATTCTGCTATGTGGAGAATTCTGTTAATACCGGGATTTTCCATATGGCCGGGTCCCGGAACTGACTTTCCTAGTGTTGGTGGTATCACAACGGGCCTTTTAATACTGGCCTAGGTGTGCCTCTGCGGCAGCCACTTGAACCTAACCTAACCTAATATTTTTATTATTGGAATTTTTATTGGTTTCCGATGGAGTCGTAACCTTCATTATTTGACTTGCTTTTATTGATAAATCTTTTAAATCGTTTATATTTATGCATGATAGTGCATCTGCAACATAATTTTCCTTTCCAGCTATGTACTCCACCTCAAAGTCATATTCCTCTAACTCCAGTCGAACTCTAGTTAATTTGGATGAGGGGTTTTTCATCGAAAATAACTATGTTAGTGGGCGATGGTCCGTTTTAACTAAACATTTTCTACCATAAACGTATGGTCTGAAATAAGTGATTGCCCAATGGATTGCCGCCAATTCTTTTTCAATTGTTGCTTTATTACTTTCACCTTTCGTGAATGCTCTTGACGCATAGGCAATAGGTACATAATTGTTTGCCTTCATATTCTTGACTAAGAACTGCGCCGCAGGCGAATCCACTGGCATCTGTTGTTATGCAAAATTCTTTATCGAAATCTGTAGTGGAATTCAGTAACTTTAAACAATACTATGAAACGGGTTGTTAGCTTAACAATTTCGTTGTTTGCACTATCGATTCGGTGATTCAGTAGCTCTTCCTTAACAATTAACAATAGGCGATTGTCTCAGGTGAATTATAGCACAATAGGTGACTGTCTCAGGTGAATTATAACAAAAAGTAGCTGATTCTTAGCTAAGCATAGAACCAATATTCCTTAACAACTACCAATAGGTGATTGTCTCAGATTAACATAGCAAAACGTAGCAGATTCTCAACTAAGCATAGAAACAAAAGGTGATTGTCTCAGATAACACATAGCAAAACATAGAAGTGTCTCAAATAAAATATATAAGAAAAGTATCTATTGGTTGTTTTAACAAACAACACCAAATTAGAGGTCGACAATTATTTCGCGTTAACAATAACAGGCTTAAGTCAACGTAACAGTGACAACTCTTGTTAAAATAGCGTACTGAATTCCACTACTGGATATTGTAAAATATTAGGATGTATCAATGCCCCCTTCAAGTGGACAAAAGCTTTTTGACATTCTTCTGTCCAATCAAAGGAAACATTCTTTTTACACAATCTCGTTAAAATTCTAGAATGTTCTGCAAAATTTGGAACAAATCTTCGGTAATAGTTTCAAAATGCTACAAATCTCTTTACTTCGTCTACATTTTTTGGGGCTGGATAATTTAGAACAACTTCAAATTTACTAGGATCAGGTAAGATTCCTTTATTTGTGCAATTGTGGCCAAGGTAAGTAACTTCTTGGTTAAAAAATAAACATTTATCCGGATGTAATTTTAAATTATATTTTCTACAAGTTGAAAATACATCTCTCAAATTCGTAATCACACAGGGCCAAAAAGTTCACCTATAATCAAAGAGATCGACGTCTAAAAAAGCTTTTTGGCCGGGGAGAGCGAGTGGGGACAAATTTGAAGAAATTTGTGCTAGGAAATCTTCTAGATTTTAGCTTGAATTTCTTCTCAAATTTATTGAAAAGGAAATCGGCTAAAAACAAGGAGTTAGCTTCTTATTTATGAATTTTTTATGTACTTTTGTCAAAAGTTAGAAGAAATCTGCTTGTTTTTATGAGAAAACCTGTTTAAAGTAAATAAATGAGAACATCCTCTTATTTTCACTAGATTCATATTGAATTTATTGAAAAGAAAAACTATATATTTTTAGAAGATCCCTTATTAATTCAAATTCAGGTATGCCTTCTTCGAATGTGTAATTCGACGCTACCAAGCACAAGCACACGATAGCATCATGGTAGAGATCTCCGTTCAGCAGTTAATAATAAGCGGTGAAGGCAATAAGGCAAGTGGACATGTGGTGAGGCAAAAAAAAAAGGTGTAAATAGACGTCGGCAAGTTAAGTATTCGATGGCATGGTAGTGTAGATTAGACTAGACTGACTAGACTTCTGGGTTGAGCGTTCATTTTTTGTTTTTTTTTTAATTTGAAATATTATAAAGAAAATCTTCTTAATATTATGTGATTATCTACTCAGTTTTATTAAAAAGAGACACCCAGTCATAATAAGACTACATCTTATTGGAAAAATATCATAGAGAAATCCTTCTGATTTAGAGGGCATTTTATGTGGCTTTTTGCTCTGTGCATGTGTTTTTCGGAACATCCTAATACCACCAGATCATCCATATATAGAAAAGTTTGGGAAGGCTTAAGGCCTGCAAATGCAAGAGTCATCATTCTTTGAAACGAGTTTGAGGCTACTTTCAAACCATATGGCAATCTTTTGAAACGATACGTGCCATCGTCTGCCGTAAACGATGTTATGTCCCTAGAGTCTTTATGTAACTCAATTTAATGAAAGCCAGACATCAAGTCTAAGCATGAAAAATATTTAGCTCTACCCAATTGATCTAATATATCATCAATTCTTGGCAATGGGAATTTATCTGCCATTAACTTTTTGTTTACCTGCCGGTAACCGACTACTAATTTCCATCTTTTCTCACTTTTGCCTGGTAAAGGTTTTTTGGGTACAAGCAGAATGGGGCTATTATATTCTGACATAGACGGCTCTATAATGTCATCTTCAATTAATTTATTGACGTGTTTACTAATTTCGCTTTTATGAGCTTGTGGAATTCTGTAATTTTTTACATAAACTTGATTATTATCTTTCATATGTAATTTTTGCTTATAAAAATTATTAGTGATAATGGGTTCTGATTCTACTGAAAATATGTCTATATATTCTGCGCATAGTGCATTAAGTTGTTCAGTAACAAATTTTGGAAAGTTTTTTTTAATCTTTTTAATTTTTCTTTAGTATTTTCTGCTGTTTCCGGTTTATTTTTTACTACTGTGTAATCATCTAAATTCTCTGTGTTAATTTTGAAGTTTTGAATAGTTGCGTTTTTATCTGTTGTATTTATGACTCTAATAAAGGTATCCTTTGAATTTACTAAGGTGTTTGCTATAAAAATACCTTCGGATAATTTTTGATGAGGTATCAATAATTCAGAATTGCCATTTTCAATATGAACTTGTCGGATTACTTCCGATCTTGCTGGGATTGTTATGCAATTCACGGTTGGTCTATTTGTCATTTGGATTATTATGTTTTCTGGGTAATCATATGGACGTAGTATTAGGCTGTCCCCGTGTTTATTGTAATCTAAAATGTAATTATATTTTTAATAAAATCAAGTCCCAAAATTCCGTCACATGGGATTGGAAATGTATCTTCCACTATATGAAATTTGTGTTTAATTAATAGGTGATCATCCTTTAAATCTGCTGTAACTGTGCCAATAGTGCTTGTTAAACCATGACCAATGCCCTTTAGATCAGTTTGTTGAGAATAATTATTGCTGACATTATTGTCAATTTGACCCTTTTTTATAATTGATATGTCCGCTCCTGCATCAATCAGGAGGGTTGAAATAGAATTATTTAGAGTTGTTCTTGAGGATATATAGCTATTAAGGTGCAGATTGAAGACATATACCCCCGAATTCTGTAAGCTGTCTCTAGTCACTAATAGAGACAATAGTCACTAATAGAGACAATTCGTGTTCCAATTCCATGTTGTCCAATTACAAACCTCAAATGACAGATCTCAATTTTGTGACTTGAGATGAGACAATATTACAGAATTCCAGGGATAGTCTTTTATTTATTGAGGTGGAGTTTGCTGGTTTTCCTGTTGGTTTACATTTCTGACATTTCTAGGGTTATTGCGATTAGGACCGCGTGATTGATTTCCGAAACTTCTTCCGGAACTTTGGCTGTTATTTCCATTATTATTATTGTTGTTATTATTAAAATTATTGAAACGTGCTGGGAATGTACGCCTCTGGTTACCTCTGTAAGGCAGTCCGCAGACGAGGCGTATCGTCATAGACGCGTACTTGTCATTTCACTGAGCACGAATTTCCTTGCGTCTCAAGATCTGCACACGACGCTGCAGAAAAAAGCACACAACGAACTGTCAAAATTGCAGTTTTAAGTAATTAATAAATTTTCCGCATATTATTAACACATATTTCTTCCGATTGTAAAATTTTTTATTTTTTCTTTGAAAAGAAACAATTTATTTTATTTGAAAAAAGAAATCAAAGCCACGGTACACAAAAATCGAAAATGAAAAATGTAAACAAATGCTTCTTGTTCCTCTTTTCTAAGCGTACGACGCCTGGCGACCAGCATTGTCATACGCTGAGCTGCATGTAGCTTTCATGCTTTGCCACTTCCGTGCAGCTGTCGATTCGTGTGCAGCTCTTCATGCAAATATATGTGTTCAGCAAGAAAGCGTACAAAAATCGAATGTAGCGTCTAATACGCGTCTATGACGATCCGCTCCGTGTGCGGACACCCTAAGAGTTATTTTGGTAACTTCTGCGGAAATTACCGCGAAAACAATTTTGTTGGCGTATGTGCAACAATGAATTAGGGTTACCCGGAATTTCTGTGCAGCTGTTTGTAAATTTTGATATCGCCTCCTTCAATGAGGTGAACGCTCCAGCTTGCATAATTGTTTTCACCTTATCATTGGAACAATTTTTACACATAGCTTTTACAGCAGTTTGTGTAGCATATTTGGTGGCTAGGTCTGTTGTTAAGCAATCAATATGTATGCTCCCTCTAGTGATTTTGTCAATTTTTCAATCTCTGCAGTATACTGATTAGCAGTCTTACTGCGCTGTTGGATGTTCAGGAG
>CAXKVI010000001.1:88497378-88535925 GCA_964058755.1 Campiglossa producta | reverse complement strand
GAAGTTCTTAATACGAACGACAAATTAAAACTTATCCGAAACTCAATTGGCAATAACATCTCAAGGGCATTCGAAACCTCAGCAAAAAGATACAATCTACGCAGCACAAATACCACTTTTGAGGTTGACGATGTAGTATTTCGAAGGAACTTTGTGTTGAGCGATGCTTCAAAGAAATTTTGCTCAAAGTTTGCTCCAAAATTTGTAAAGTGCAAAGTTTTAGGCAAAAAGGGAAACAACATATACTATCTAGAGGACTTTGAGACACACAGGAAAGAATACTACCACAAGAAAGATTTGAAGAAGCAAATCATTTAAGGTGCAACCCTCTTTCAAACCGTGCTACAGAGCAGCAAGGTTTGTTTTGTACTGCATATAAGATACAACTATCTATTTCCCTTGGTAGGTTAAGACTCTACGGTTAGATCTACTACTTTTCGCTTTTCTCTTACACATCTACTCTACTACCTAAGACAGCTGACAAGACTTTGACAGCTCGGAAAAACTAACCGGAAAAGGAGGCGGAGGCTTTTCGTTTCCGGAGGAAAAGGAAGAGTGAGTCTGGACCACGAGGAGGTTGGACGTTAGTGAGCTCTGTTTCCACTACGTAAAAATAAAATCGGACAAATGTGCCACAATCTGGGTTTTGGTTTCTGGTGATGAGACATACAGTATTGAATTCGAAGAGTACGTGCGGTCCAGATTAAAATGTTTAAAGTTTCCTTTTGACGAGGTTCAGGTGTACCTAAGGAATTTGCGCAAACAAATATATACCTAGTAGTGCAGATATATAGTCTTTAACAGGTTCTTTCAAACATAAAGAAAAAGAAAAAAAATAAGAGAAAAGCGGAAATTTTAGCTAAATAAATATTTAAAATTGTATAAAAACTATCCTAAGAGACTAGCTAGATACAGTAACCCAAAGTTTTGGAGAAATATTTAAAACAAGTTTTGAGAGCAAGCAGTAGCCTAAATCACTACTAAAGCTTATTCAGTATCAACTTTGACGTGGTCACGCGAGTTAAAAATTTAAGTAGATTTTTTTTTTAATTCATAAAGCCATACTTAAATAATTATTAATTAAAGAAATATTTAATAGAATAAGAAATTGTAAAATTAAACTCGATACGTGAAGTGAAATAAGTGATTAAAGTAATTTAGAAAGAAAGAAAGTTTAATTAAAGAGGAAGAGTTCATAGCAATTTTCTCTGGGAAAAAAAATTTTTTTTTGCTAATCGTAAAAAAACAAAAAAATTTTTTTTTTTAATTACCGTAAAATGGTAAATATTAGTTTTTCTATAAACCTATATATATATATATATGAAACTGTACATCTGTCCCTAAAGTAAATAACATGGTATACCGCTACGTCGCCTACTACAGAAACGAGGGAAGCGCTTCACTACGTCACTGGAATTAAAAGATTAGTAGAAACAAAAAAAAAACAAAAAAAAATTGGTTTTCTTTATATATATATATATATAAACATATAATTTTGTTTTTCCATAAATAATATAAAATATCCATATATATAAGTGTATATATATATATATATACGTATTTATGTATATGGACATTTGTATGCAAGCAAGTTGGTTGGTTAATTTCTGCAAATATAAAAACAATAACTCGCTTGCCTTTGACAAAATACGCCTGGCTCTCTTCTTCATGCATAAATAGATATATAAATATAGATAAATTTTTTTCTGTGGGAAGTTAATTTATACCGTAGTTGGCCAGAGGCACACACTCTACATAAGCAAGAGACTTCTCCTGCAGGTTCGCGGATGACAATTTTTTTTTCTCGTGATCTATGAAGAGAGAGCAGGAGAGAAAGGAAAATTTGTTATGAACTGTTTAGTTTGTTAGTTTTCTTTTTGCTGTTCCATTTTTTTATTTTACATCTCCTTTTCTTTAACTTGCGCATTATTTTCGATCTCTTTTTATTTCACTTCATTTCTTTAGTTACTACGTTTGTTATTGTTAATAAGAACAAAAAAGGCTCTAACTATAAGGCAATGAATTTTGAATTGTTGAACCACGCTATTGTTGTAATAACCAAAAGTTAAAATAGAAATGAAGTATGAATTGCTAAAATAGGTTATTGTTGTAACAACAAAAAGCTTCAAATATTTTTAAATTAATTATGATAGGTTTAAATAAATAATAATGATGGACTGCTAATACTTTTTGTTTTTGTCCGAAACTAAAGGATGGATCGTTCAAGGTAAATATGGGGCTTTCTATTACATTTGTCATCATTACGGAAAGCCAAGGATAGGGTGGGCATGGTGCAGCTAACAAATCAGAGCAGCTGCCAATAAGAAAGCGTCGGGGAAAAACTTCCAAATTTTTTTTTGTTGTTGTCTGTATTATAGTGTGCCCATACTTTCTTTTCTGTTATGTGGGCAGTGGTGTGATGAGTTCTTGTTGTTACCTTTTAACTTAAGATCCCACGGCATAGGCTGAATCTCCGGGCTGGATAGCAAGCAAGGTGCACACTGGGTAACATAAAAACATTCTTGGAGCTACATTTCTACTATTTTATTTTTTTATTTTTTTTCTCTTAGATTTTTTTTTCTCATCTATCATCACCCCTCCCTAAAGTACGTTACACTAGTTCAACTCTGAACTGACGCTCAGCTGTCGTCGATCTCTACAAGAGATGGCCCAACAGAATCGCGTTAACCTCACATGGGTCCCGGGGCATAGGGACATTGAGGGAAATTGTAGGGCAGACGAACTTGCGAGGCAGGGCACGACCAAGCAGGTTCTTCGCGATAAAGAGCGCTTAGGTATACCGTTTGCCACATGCAAGCCTATGCTGAAGGAGTACACACTCCGCCAAGCCAACGAAAGATGGCTGCAATCTCCAGGATGCCGGATATCCAAAGAAACCTGGCCGAAATGGGATCATAAAAGATCAAGACAAATTTATGCCCTAAGGAGAAGAGAAATCTCCATATTAATGGGCGTATTAACTGGGCACTGACTCATTGCTAGGCACGCAGAAAGACTTGGTGTGCCCTACCGACGATGCTGTAGGAGTTGTAAGGATGATGAGGAGGAGGAAACGGTGGAGCACCTCATCTGCAACTGCCCGGCTTTAAGTGCCGCGAGAATGCGCTTTTTGGGAGTTCCCTTCCTGGTCAGCCTACGCCAGGTCACGGAGCTGGACATAAAGGACCTGATGGCCTTCATCAAGTCATCTAAATGGTTCGAGGAGGAGTAACGGTGTCGGTATAGGAAAGTCAGTCCCGGGATTCTGCTATGTGGAGAATTCTGTTAATACCGGGATTTTCCATATGGCCGGGTCCCGGAACTGACTTTCCTAGTGTTGGTGGTATCACAACGGGCCTTTTAATACTGGCCTAGGTGTGCCTCTGCGGCAGCCACTTGAACCTAACCTAACCTAATATTTTTATTATTGGAATTTTTATTGGTTTCCGATGGAGTCGTAACCTTCATTATTTGACTTGCTTTTATTGATAAATCTTTTAAATCGTTTATATTTATGCATGATAGTGCATCTGCAACATAATTTTCCTTTCCAGCTATGTACTCCACCTCAAAGTCATATTCCTCTAACTCCAGTCGAACTCTAGTTAATTTGGATGAGGGGTTTTTCATCGAAAATAACTATGTTAGTGGGCGATGGTCCGTTTTAACTAAACATTTTCTACCATAAACGTATGGTCTGAAATAAGTGATTGCCCAATGGATTGCCGCCAATTCTTTTTCAATTGTTGCTTTATTACTTTCACCTTTCGTGAATGCTCTTGACGCATAGGCAATAGGTACATAATTGTTTGCCTTCATATTCTTGACTAAGAACTGCGCCGCAGGCGAATCCACTGGCATCTGTTGTTATGCAAAATTCTTTATCGAAATCTGTAGTGGAATTCAGTAACTTTAAACAATACTATGAAACGGGTTGTTAGCTTAACAATTTCGTTGTTTGCACTATCGATTCGGTGATTCAGTAGCTCTTCCTTAACAATTAACAATAGGCGATTGTCTCAGGTGAATTATAGCACAATAGGTGACTGTCTCAGGTGAATTATAACAAAAAGTAGCTGATTCTTAGCTAAGCATAGAACCAATATTCCTTAACAACTACCAATAGGTGATTGTCTCAGATTAACATAGCAAAACGTAGCAGATTCTCAACTAAGCATAGAAACAAAAGGTGATTGTCTCAGATAACACATAGCAAAACATAGAAGTGTCTCAAATAAAATATATAAGAAAAGTATCTATTGGTTGTTTTAACAAACAACACCAAATTAGAGGTCGACAATTATTTCGCGTTAACAATAACAGGCTTAAGTCAACGTAACAGTGACAACTCTTGTTAAAATAGCGTACTGAATTCCACTACTGGATATTGTAAAATATTAGGATGTATCAATGCCCCCTTCAAGTGGACAAAAGCTTTTTGACATTCTTCTGTCCAATCAAAGGAAACATTCTTTTTACACAATCTCGTTAAAATTCTAGAATGTTCTGCAAAATTTGGAACAAATCTTCGGTAATAGTTTCAAAATGCTACAAATCTCTTTACTTCGTCTACATTTTTTGGGGCTGGATAATTTAGAACAACTTCAAATTTACTAGGATCAGGTAAGATTCCTTTATTTGTGCAATTGTGGCCAAGGTAAGTAACTTCTTGGTTAAAAAATAAACATTTATCCGGATGTAATTTTAAATTATATTTTCTACAAGTTGAAAATACATCTCTCAAATTCGTAATCACACAGGGCCAAAAAGTTCACCTATAATCAAAGAGATCGACGTCTAAAAAAGCTTTTTGGCCGGGGAGAGCGAGTGGGGACAAATTTGAAGAAATTTGTGCTAGGAAATCTTCTAGATTTTAGCTTGAATTTCTTCTCAAATTTATTGAAAAGGAAATCGGCTAAAAACAAGGAGTTAGCTTCTTATTTATGAATTTTTTATGTACTTTTGTCAAAAGTTAGAAGAAATCTGCTTGTTTTTATGAGAAAACCTGTTTAAAGTAAATAAATGAGAACATCCTCTTATTTTCACTAGATTCATATTGAATTTATTGAAAAGAAAAACTATATATTTTTAGAAGATCCCTTATTAATTCAAATTCAGGTATGCCTTCTTCGAATGTGTAATTCGACGCTACCAAGCACAAGCACACGATAGCATCATGGTAGAGATCTCCGTTCAGCAGTTAATAATAAGCGGTGAAGGCAATAAGGCAAGTGGACATGTGGTGAGGCAAAAAAAAAAGGTGTAAATAGACGTCGGCAAGTTAAGTATTCGATGGCATGGTAGTGTAGATTAGACTAGACTGACTAGACTTCTGGGTTGAGCGTTCATTTTTTGTTTTTTTTTTAATTTGAAATATTATAAAGAAAATCTTCTTAATATTATGTGATTATCTACTCAGTTTTATTAAAAAGAGACACCCAGTCATAATAAGACTACATCTTATTGGAAAAATATCATAGAGAAATCCTTCTGATTTAGAGGGCATTTTATGTGGCTTTTTGCTCTGTGCATGTGTTTTTCGGAACATCCTAATACCACCAGATCATCCATATATAGAAAAGTTTGGGAAGGCTTAAGGCCTGCAAATGCAAGAGTCATCATTCTTTGAAACGAGTTTGAGGCTACTTTCAAACCATATGGCAATCTTTTGAAACGATACGTGCCATCGTCTGCCGTAAACGATGTTATGTCCCTAGAGTCTTTATGTAACTCAATTTAATGAAAGCCAGACATCAAGTCTAAGCATGAAAAATATTTAGCTCTACCCAATTGATCTAATATATCATCAATTCTTGGCAATGGGAATTTATCTGCCATTAACTTTTTGTTTACCTGCCGGTAACCGACTACTAATTTCCATCTTTTCTCACTTTTGCCTGGTAAAGGTTTTTTGGGTACAAGCAGAATGGGGCTATTATATTCTGACATAGACGGCTCTATAATGTCATCTTCAATTAATTTATTGACGTGTTTACTAATTTCGCTTTTATGAGCTTGTGGAATTCTGTAATTTTTTACATAAACTTGATTATTATCTTTCATATGTAATTTTTGCTTATAAAAATTATTAGTGATAATGGGTTCTGATTCTACTGAAAATATGTCTATATATTCTGCGCATAGTGCATTAAGTTGTTCAGTAACAAATTTTGGAAAGTTTTTTTTAATCTTTTTAATTTTTCTTTAGTATTTTCTGCTGTTTCCGGTTTATTTTTTACTACTGTGTAATCATCTAAATTCTCTGTGTTAATTTTGAAGTTTTGAATAGTTGCGTTTTTATCTGTTGTATTTATGACTCTAATAAAGGTATCCTTTGAATTTACTAAGGTGTTTGCTATAAAAATACCTTCGGATAATTTTTGATGAGGTATCAATAATTCAGAATTGCCATTTTCAATATGAACTTGTCGGATTACTTCCGATCTTGCTGGGATTGTTATGCAATTCACGGTTGGTCTATTTGTCATTTGGATTATTATGTTTTCTGGGTAATCATATGGACGTAGTATTAGGCTGTCCCCGTGTTTATTGTAATCTAAAATGTAATTATATTTTTAATAAAATCAAGTCCCAAAATTCCGTCACATGGGATTGGAAATGTATCTTCCACTATATGAAATTTGTGTTTAATTAATAGGTGATCATCCTTTAAATCTGCTGTAACTGTGCCAATAGTGCTTGTTAAACCATGACCAATGCCCTTTAGATCAGTTTGTTGAGAATAATTATTGCTGACATTATTGTCAATTTGACCCTTTTTTATAATTGATATGTCCGCTCCTGCATCAATCAGGAGGGTTGAAATAGAATTATTTAGAGTTGTTCTTGAGGATATATAGCTATTAAGGTGCAGATTGAAGACATATACCCCCGAATTCTGTAAGCTGTCTCTAGTCACTAATAGAGACAATAGTCACTAATAGAGACAATTCGTGTTCCAATTCCATGTTGTCCAATTACAAACCTCAAATGACAGATCTCAATTTTGTGACTTGAGATGAGACAATATTACAGAATTCCAGGGATAGTCTTTTATTTATTGAGGTGGAGTTTGCTGGTTTTCCTGTTGGTTTACATTTCTGACATTTCTAGGGTTATTGCGATTAGGACCGCGTGATTGATTTCCGAAACTTCTTCCGGAACTTTGGCTGTTATTTCCATTATTATTATTGTTGTTATTATTAAAATTATTGAAACGTGCTGGGAATGTACGCCTCTGGTTACCTCTGTAAGGCAGTCCGCAGACGAGGCGTATCGTCATAGACGCGTACTTGTCATTTCACTGAGCACGAATTTCCTTGCGTCTCAAGATCTGCACACGACGCTGCAGAAAAAAGCACACAACGAACTGTCAAAATTGCAGTTTTAAGTAATTAATAAATTTTCCGCATATTATTAACACATATTTCTTCCGATTGTAAAATTTTTTATTTTTTCTTTGAAAAGAAACAATTTATTTTATTTGAAAAAAGAAATCAAAGCCACGGTACACAAAAATCGAAAATGAAAAATGTAAACAAATGCTTCTTGTTCCTCTTTTCTAAGCGTACGACGCCTGGCGACCAGCATTGTCATACGCTGAGCTGCATGTAGCTTTCATGCTTTGCCACTTCCGTGCAGCTGTCGATTCGTGTGCAGCTCTTCATGCAAATATATGTGTTCAGCAAGAAAGCGTACAAAAATCGAATGTAGCGTCTAATACGCGTCTATGACGATCCGCTCCGTGTGCGGACACCCTAAGAGTTATTTTGGTAACTTCTGCGGAAATTACCGCGAAAACAATTTTGTTGGCGTATGTGCAACAATGAATTAGGGTTACCCGGAATTTCTGTGCAGCTGTTTGTAAATTTTGATATCGCCTCCTTCAATGAGGTGAACGCTCCAGCTTGCATAATTGTTTTCACCTTATCATTGGAACAATTTTTACACATAGCTTTTACAGCAGTTTGTGTAGCATATTTGGTGGCTAGGTCTGTTGTTAAGCAATCAATATGTATGCTCCCTCTAGTGATTTTGTCAATTTTTCAATCTCTGCAGTATACTGATTAGCAGTCTTACTGCGCTGTTGGATGTTCAGGAGTTTTGCTGTTATAACTTCAACTGACTCACCCTTTACTTTATTTTTTAATTTTAGTTTTATTTCCTGTATTGACTCTTCAGCGCTTATTAAATTTCTAGCTGTGCCTTTTAGCTTTGTTTTTATCATGGACACTGCCAAAGCCTCATGTTCCTCCTTGATTTGTTCGAGGATATCAAGGGCATCCAGAAAACTTGATAAGTTTTCTGGTTTGCCATCGGACTCAGGTAAGATCGATGACGCAGTTTTAATGAATGATGTCGCCGGTTGCGCCATTTCGGTGTCCGTTTGGGAATTTTGTTCTGCTTGGGCGACAATATTTGTTTGAGAAAATGTTTCTTGTTTTCAGTAATCTCAGTCTGGACAGATTTATCAGAATCAGAATGAACTTTTTCTTCTTGTTCTAGTTCCTCTTCCGAAGTATCTTCCAGCAATTTGGCGTCAAAATCTATTTCAATGTATTTTTCATAAGATTTTGGCACTATGAAGTCAATTTCATATCTTGATAATAAGTATACCAATTTGTCTCTGATAGACGAGAATATTTGGTATGCTTCTGTTTGGTGAGCTTTTGATAAATAATGGTTAGTTCTTTTCAATATTTTTCCGCTATTATTTAATGACAATAAAATGATATTCAGATGTTTCTTTATCGTTTCAATTTTAATTTTTGTATTTTTACATACATATGCATTTATATGACTTTTCCGCGTTTATTTTTTCTTCAGAAAGCTTCCTCAAAATATCGTATTAAAAATGTATTTATTACTTATACCTTGCCCAGACCGTCTGCGCGGCTCTGATATTTCTTTTTTAAACATTTATTGTGGACTGAGTATATTTTGAGGAACAAACTGGTACAGGTGCAGATTGTCACAATCAGTAGCAAGATTTTTATGAATTCTAAAGCTTCAGTATGGTCAACAATTTTAATGCTATTGACTACATTCGCTTTAGGGGTATCTACTTTAGAAGTTTTTCCCCCCATATTAAGAATATTAAGAATATTAAGAAGATAGACAAATGGAAATGGTCTTTACTTACTCTTCTTTTTTTTTTCTTAAAAAAAAAATTTAATAGCAAAATTTTCGAGTTTAAATTTTTATTTTTATTTATTCATAAGTTCTCTCTTAAAGGCCTACTTTCCTTATAAATTTAATTAATTCTTCTTCCAAACTGGAAGGATATAAAAGGTCTTCCATTGTGGGTTCTCTACCCATTCCTATAAATGACCATAATTGTTTTAAACAGTTTAGATTTTTTCTATTGCTTCCTTTTGTAGGGTATGATAGAAAAGCGACGGCCATGATTTTTTTGTCCACTTCCTGTGGCCATCGGAAGTATACATAAATTTTCGGAGTGTTCGATTGGTTGCATACCAACAAGCACAAGAGCGAATCCTAACAGCGGTTGAGCGACATTGTGGAATGTGTTAACAGAGGTCGAATATCAGTGAGAGCGGATGTTAACAGCGGCGGTAACAGCGGGACTCGCACGGTGGAGCGGTTTTAGCAAATCTAGTCCCGATAGAAAGAGATATACAAATTACCAGTAGACCCAACGGCAAGAGGCATTGCGAGCCTAATGCAACTAAAGTACTATGGAGACGAAAAGATAACAACAATTTTTTTAAGCAAGTGGCGTTAGATTGTATAGAGCAAGGCTTAGGAGATAGGGTTCGAAATGGCCATCGGGAGTTCCTGACGAAATTTGCAATCGCAACGACGTATCCCGTCCGCGTGTCGAGCCGAACGTAATAGGAAAGTAAATTCCTCGGTTCTTGTTAAAAGGGAGTGTTAAAGATATCCTTGTATTAAACAAATTCTAAAAAAAAAAAATTTTACTTATAATTATCTTAAAAAAAAGAGAAACCAATTTTGACTTATCATATTATATTGAAAATGAACTGTGCTGTGAACTAAAAGAAGTAACGAAAAAGTAGTCAAGAAAACAAACAAAACAAAAAGCAAATCCTTTTGAAATTTACACAAAAAGAAAGAAAAAAAAACTTAAGTGAAACAAAATCACTAAATTAACGTTGAATTTATCCGGATGGGAGAAACTAAGAGGCCAGAATAAGAAGCAACAGACGAGCGAGAGTCGGAGACCGAAAGCAGAAGGGAAAGGAGTAAAATTTTGTGATTAGAGAATGAGTGAAAAAATATTCTAGTTGTAAATATGTAACCAAAAAAAAAAAAGCCTTAATTTAAAAGAAAAAAATTTTTTTTTTGGAAATTTGACTTTGGAAATAAATATTGTAAATTATAATTATACCACGAAAAATTCTCGAAAGAAGGTTGAAAGTGAGCGACGGCACAGACTGGCACTTTGCGGTTGTTTTAGTCGAAAAAAAGGCTAAAAATGAAAAATTTAAAAAAAAAAAAAAAGAAAATTTAATGTTGGGGAACTAAGGGTTACAAATAGCAACAAAAAAAAAATTTAAACTTTTGCCTAAGTGCGGAAAGTGGTGATGAATAAAAATGCCTTTCATTTAACAACCATATTATAAAACTTTCAGCAGCGATACCGTCATTATCCCTATCAAGTGGCCAGCGGACGGCGGACAGAGTCGGTAAGTGTTGCACCTTAATAATGATTTTGATATACTTACATACTTAACGGTGACTTTTCCTTGTCTTGCCTTCTGAGAATTAAATTCTCGCTGTATTTCTTTATTTGTGAAAACAAAATTTATATAAAGTTAAAAGCTTTTAAAATTCCATATTAAAATGGTTAACGAAAGTCACTGATATATATGCAAGTAGACATATTTTTATTCTTGCCACTACACCTTAAAATAACTAAAATGAAGTTTCCGTAACGAGAACGTAAGATCCATATAATTATTTGGGGTTTTGTTTTTTTTTATAGTATTTTTTTTCCTCTTTAGTTTGGTGTAAAAAGGTAGATTATTACAAAATATAAATTTTGGGTTAACCAGACTGTGTTGCAAGTTCGATCACTGCGTTTTACAGTGTGGCACGCTTGCAATGTTAAGGTGCAGAATTTCGAAATCAAAGTTTCGTAGCATTGTATATAGTTGTTAACATTTTTTTAATGCAAAAATAAGCAATATCCAGGCTAACGTTAATGTTCTGTTATTTTACATTTTACATTTTTCATTACATATTTCGATTTGTTTACTTTCATTACTCATGTACTCCGTTGATTTTTTTGTACAGTGAGTAATTTTCATTTGCCTAATGTTGTTAGATCTCGCTCCCTCGCTCACCAAAACAAACGTAGATAATTGTAATGAGTATAGTAGGATGTTAACTAAAATGCTGCAACCGAGAAATGTAAACATATCGTGTTAAGTCAAACTTGATATTCGCTAATGCAACTGTGAAATCATAGCTCTTTAACATGCCTAGAGATAGGGGAAACGAGGGGTAACGTTATAACATAAGCAAGTTCGAATGGATAATGTTATTGAGAGAGTTAACAGAGATAATTCTGCAATAACAGAAGGGGTGATTATCTGCAGAGATAATTTAACATAATTTACTAAAGTAACAGAGCAACGTTCCGACACGTTTGTGAGAGAATTTATCTATCGACAATTTATCATACTTCCCAGTGGCAAAAGGTAATGTTTGGTAATGTATAAAATAATGTATATCTCCTATAAAATTTTGTATGAATAATGGAATTCATGCATTACTTTTTCTACAGCAATGTCATAGGAAAAGTAATGTTTTTGAAAAATAATACCTTACGAAATATATTACATGGGAAGATTTTTCAAATATTTTTTCATGCGTTATTTTGCTCATGCTTCTTTTCATGGATGAAAATGCATTACCTACTTTCCCACTGGGTTGTTTCGTGAAATTAAATCTTTGAGAGTGGTTTGAACCGAACAAATGAAATGTAAAGTTAACATAGAATGTAGGCAAAAGTAAACATTGTATTTCTTGCACATAAACGTGTACATATATTAAGCTGCATAGACAGATAAGCAAATTGAAGTAAATTTTAACCAAACATTTGGATTAGGTTTATTAACTTAAAATTTAAATAAAATAATGTAATTTTTTTTATGAAAAGGAAAATGATGATGGCCTAATTTTTTCGTTTATTTGCTTGCTGGGGCATTGGTAGGTATGACTCGGGCTAAAAGAGCAACTGTTTATATTTTCTTTTAGCAGGTTGGGTGGGTAAAGACGGAAGTGCAACAACATCTATGCCTTCCACAATGCTGCCAAAAGGACTCTAACCTGGCCAAAGGTATGACAACATTTCATTTTAATCGGGTTAGTATATTGTTTATTTGATTCCGGGTTTGGTAATGTAATTTTCTTTCTTGGTTAAATTTTTTTGTTTCCTTTTAGTTTTTCAACCTTCTCTAAACAAATTTTTTTTTTCAAATCCCTGTTTGAATTTTTATGTGAGGCCGAGAAAAAGTCTGTGTAGGAGCAAGATCCCCACCATATACACTGAAGGCTAGCTGGTATTACCAAACAGAGTATCCGCTCCTTAAACCCTATCCGTACTCGGAGAATAGCTACTATAGCGTGCCATATTTGGATATTTTGGGTTGAGGCCACAATTATGCGTTCGGGTAGATTTGGTAACCCCATATTGGCAGCTAGAAGGACCTATTCATTACATAAATGGCGCCCAAGGTGGGGCACGAGAAGGTTCATGTTTATATTGGTTTTGTTAGCTGTAAAATTAAAGAAAAAAGAAATTTATTAATTATATTTTTTTGTTGGCATATCTGCCAAAAGCTTTTCTGGGAATGTCATTATCTGGATATCTTCGGATATGAACCGGCAAACTTTAGCAGATTGTTACGAATTTTCAAATAATGAGAACTTGGTTAGTGGATATTGATGACGTTTGGCTGATGTCGAAGTCATACCCTACGAAAGTGCTTTTGATATATTTTTTGTTTTAACCTTTTACAAATTTTACCATGGTAAACATCGCTTGAGATTTTTTTTCTACTGGGTCGTCTCGGTAGATTACTCGCCTGTTCACCTTATTATGATTTTCCTTTTTATGCGATACTGTTCTTGGTGTTTAGAGACTTATTGAGGTGGCAGCTCAATACTCAGCCCTTAACTGAACATAATTTGCAGTAAAACTAACATAGTGCATATTTTTTTTCATACCTTATCCAGGTTGGGTTAAACCGGCAGTAATATTTGTAGCATACCCCATGTAAGTCCTCATATGCAGCAAATATCACTACAAAATATTTAAACAAATTTTGATTTTTTTTTGCTAAAAATCCCTTTACTTCGTGTAACAAATTTTGTGTAATTTTTTTTTTAATCTATGTACATATAGAGATATACGTACATAAACATATATATATATATATTATTATTATTTTTGAAACACCTAAGATATCGAATTTTTCCGGCTATTTTTTTGATTGCAACGATATTGATTTAAATACAATGGCGGTGCGACGCAGTACGGAAGATCTACATCTAGCAAACACCGAGGAAGAAGTCATCTGCACCATTTGCAGCGAAGCGGTAAGCCAGGATCGTGTCGAGACCCCGTGCAAGCACAACTTCCACCACCATTGTATAGCTAGATGGATAGGGACCAATGCTTCTTGCCCAAGTTGTAGGGAACCGGTAACTCTAGCGGATTTGCAAGGCCCACCGATGGTAACTGAGGTGACTGCTTCACCAAAACAAATGGCGGCGATATACCAACAGGTTATCATAACCTCTAACGAGATTTTTAGCCGAGCTTCTCTTTCCAACTTGTGGTGTGTTGCTTTTGAGTTTTTCCAACAAGTTGGCGGGACCTACAGTTTTTTGCCGACTCCGAACGGCACTTGCAAAGCAAATGAATTTTTTGCTGAGAAGCTTTTCATGGCAGAAATACACCCGGAGAGTTTGCCAAACTACTGCCGAGGGGCGACCCCGTTTAGAAAAATCCTTTTTCTAAATAATTTTTGATGTTACTTTTGCCGGGCATCGAACCGCCACGACTTGGTGTAGAAGGCCGAACACTTAACCGCTTCACCAGCAAGCACTTAATTTCGTGCGAGGGGTGGCGCAGTGTCAAGGAATAGGCCCATAACGCGTTCGACATCCCAAATATCTCGCAACATTGTAACCAACTTGCCTAGACCCATTACCCAAAGATCCCCAAGGCATGACAGACTAAGCGCTGCTGCTCAACAGCCAATGGCTAGTTTAGATGATTCCAGAGTGCGAACCATGATACAGGAATCTCTAACTGGTTTTCGTGAGCAAATAACTGCTCAAATAGGAAGCGAGTTGTGTGCGATACTCGATCAACTACGGATAGGGGGAAATCGCGAGCAAGCTTCGGTTCAGGAGGCACCCATATGGCCACAGGACATGGCATTTAATAATCCGGAGGAGCGTATTAACCGACCGTATCGTGATAGAGGACCTATACCCCGGACAAGCGAGTTTCAGACCAATAAAATTTCAAATATAATTTCCAACTGGCGTGTGCGTTTCACCGGCAAGCCGAACGACATGTCAGTTGAAGATTTTATACATCGAGTTAATGCTTTAACGCGACAGTCTCTAAACGGGGACTTTGCTGTGCTATGCCGCTATTTGCACATGCTCTTCAGCGATAATGCCGAAGCCTGGTTTTGGCGACATCACCGCCAAACAGATCAACTGGACTGGGGAGAGCTATGTGAAGGATTGCGCCAGAAGTACAAGGATCAGTTGAGCGACTATGACAGGAAGGAGAACATACGTCGCCGAAAACAGCGAAGCTACGAGCAGTTTGATCAATTTTTGGATGAAGTACTGGCCATGAATGATAGACTGCGTGTCCCCATGTCAGATCATGAACTGATCGAAACCATAGTGAGGAATCTAAAACCGAACCTGAGATATGAACTACTCCATTTGGACATAGCCAATCTTAGTATGCTCCGTAGAGAATGCCACCGGCATTAAAATTTCATGGCAAATGTCGTCAATAACCCTTTCGATAGAAACGTTCCAACTAGGAGGAATATATCAGAAGTGGTGGAGGATACCTATGAACCTCAAGGTCGTGAGTCGGCGGATACCGCCTCTATTGCAGAGTTGGGCTCCGAAAACCTTAAGTGCTGGAATTGCGATGGGTTAGGTCATAGATATCAAGACTGCACCGACCCAGGAAGGAGAGTATTTTGCTACGGTTGTGGGAAGTTGGACACGTACAAACCCAGCTGCACAAAATGCAATCGGAGTGCGGAAAACGGCAATCCGGATATCCGCAGACGGGGATATCCGAACCACCAGCCTCGGATGTAAGGGACGTAACCATTTTATCGAATCCAACTCCTGTCATTACAAAACCACTAGTTTCGCCTAAATTAAGACCCCTCAAACCTTTTCACATTCGGTTAGCCGAATATAAGCAGCGGCGTGCTGAAATCTTTAATACTCCACCAAAAATTGTTTCGCGTGCGACGCGGCGTATGAAAAACTTTTGGGACGCCAGGAAAAGCTTACGTAAATGTGTTATCTCAGCGATTGTCTATAGAGACTCTGATACTAGACCGTATATACAATAAGAAATTAACGATGTTCCAGTTTTAGCTTTGCTGGACATCGGTTCAAATAAAAGTGTGATCGGGGGAGAACTGGCTACATCAATACTGGCCAAAAAGCCGATTACTGCTGGTCGTAATGGTTACGTAAGAACCGCAGATGGCCAAAAACAACAAATCAGTGGGTTTCTCAGAATGCCCGTTAACTATAATGGTGAAAGTAAAAATATAGAGTTTTTAATAGTACCATCCATAGCTCAATCAGTCATATGTGGTATGGATTTTTGGAATGAGTTTGGCATAATGGTTAAGTTAGATTCACGATGCCCTCAGGTAAATACTATTGAGATGAACCCGAACGAAGTCGTATCGCTAGATACTTTCCAGCAAAAACAGTTAGAGATTATAATTGATTCGTTTCCGAGTTTTGAAAGGGATGGATTGGGGTTGACCGATTTAATCGAACATGTAATCGATACGGGCGTGGCTAAGCCAATTAAACAAAGATACTATCCGATATCTCCGGCAGTAGTTTTGATTGTGAAACCTGGAAAAGTCCGTTTCTGTTTAGATTCGCGAAAATTAAACGAGGTGACGTTAAAGGACGCATATCCCATCCCAAATATTGAGGGATTGCTAAGTAGGCTTCCTCCCGTACATTTCATTTCCAAGATCGATTTGAAAGATGCGTTCTGGCAAATCGGACTGGAAAAGGAATCACGGGAGAAGACTGCCTTTACCGTCCCCAACAGGCCACTGTACCAATTCAAAAGGATGCCTTTTGGATTGTGCAATGCGTCACAAACCATGTGCAGACTTATGGACAAAGTAGTACCTTATACCTTGAAAACTCATGTTTTTGTATATTTGGATGATTTATTAGTGGTATCGACATCATTCAAAGATCATTTGGCTCACTTGTCCGAAGTCTCCACCTTATTTCGAAAGGCTGGCTTGACAATCAACATCCAAAAGAGTAAATTTTGTCTAAGTCAAGTCAATTACTTAGGTTTTATAGTAGGAAACGGAACTCTCCAGGTAGACCAAGAAAAAGTTGCTGCGATCGAGACCTATCCTATTCCAAAGACTGTACGCCAGCTTCGAAGATTTCTTGGAATGACCGGATGGTATCGCCGTTTTATTGACGATTACGCTACAACCACCTTCCACCTAACCGAATTACTGTGCAAGAAAAAACACTTTGCGTGGAACCCAGACGCACAGCAAGCCTTTGATAATCTTAAAAGAAAATTGATTTCCGCCCCAGTTTTGATTCACCCGAATTACCATAAACCTTTTATAATTCAATGTGATGCGAGTCAAGTAGGCGTACGCGCATGCTTGTTGCAAAAGGATGAGAACGGTCAGGACCGTCCGATAGCTTACATGTGGCAAAAACTGAATAAGCCCCAGCGAAATTACTCAGTGACGGAGCTAGAGTGTCTGGCTGTTGGCTGGCTATTAAAAAGTTTGGCATGTACATCGAAGGTATGGAGTTCGTAGTTATAACCTGCAAGGATTCAATTTTACGATTGAACATAAAAAAGGTAGTGAGAACGTAATTTCTGATGCGTTATCACGAGTATACGAAGATGTGCCAGAAACGGAAATTAATGAATTAGAAATTACTGTTTTACCCGAAATAGATTTAAGCTCCGATGCTTTCAACTCGCCAGAATATGAGGATCTGAAACTTCGGTTTCAGAACTCAAATTTACCCGATTTCCAGATTATTGACGGGTATATTTACCACCGTATCGACTTCGCGACCGGTAACCGAGAAACCGATGACGAGGCTTGGAAATTATATGTGCCGGCTGAACTACGTCATGATGTAATATCTGCTGCGCATGAGCAACCGTCGTCAGCGCATGGTGGGATAGCTAATACGATCGAACGCATTCGACGTAAGTTTTATTGGCCAGGTATGGTGATACAAATCCGCGACTTTATAAAAAACTGTGAGAATTGCCAAACCTCTAAATCCCCAACAAAACAATTACGGCCTCCCATGGGGCAGCAAATAGTGTCCGATAGACCTTTTCAAATTTTATATATGGGCTTAATTGGGCCTTTCCCGCGTTCCAAAAAGGGCAACATAGGATTGTTGATTGTTTTGGATCGCCTGACAAAATTTGTATTCCTAAAACCCTTGAAAAAGTAGTAGCTTGCTACCTAAAAGAAAACGTTTTTGATTGCTTTGGTACTCCGGAGATCGTGGTAACAGACAATGGCAACCAATTCAAAAGCAAAGGATTTGAAAGATTTCTGGAAAGCTATGGCATTTCACACATAACCACTGTCGTGTATTCACCCCAGTCAAACGCTTCGGAGAGAGTAAACAGATCAATCAACGAGGCTCTTAGAAGCTATATACGAAAAGATCAGAGGGAATTGGACACTTTTACCAGTAGCATCAACTGCGCCCTGCGAAACAGTTTGCACCAGTCTTTAGGGTATACGCCGTACTTTGCCGTGTTTGGACAACACAAGGTTACCCACGGGACCGACTATCAGCTTCTACGTAACCTACAGGTATTAAATGACAATACCGCCAAATTAGACCGCACTGACAAATTTCAACTTGTTCGAGATGCGATAAAGAAAAATATCGAGAAAGCTCACGATCGGAACGCTAGCTCGTATAACCTGCGAAGCCGGAATAGGTGTTTTGAAGTTGGTCAGGTTGTTACACGGCGGAATTTTGTGCAAAGCAATTTAGCCAAAAATTTTAACGCAAAACTTGCACCAACAGGGATAAAGGCCAGAATTAAGGCTCTTAAAGGAAATTGCTATTACCTACTAGAAGACCTAGATGGTAAAACAATAGGAACTTATCACTTGTGGTAGAGACCCGAAACCAAATTTTGTCATAACAGATTTTTTTTATTTTAATTTTTTTTTTCGTCTGGCCGTTTGCTCCATGCAGACTTTAATAAGCAAGAGCAAACAACCTGTGTTGTAGGGTATGATAGAAAAGCGACGGCCATGATTTTTTTTGTCCACTTCCTGTGGCCATCGGAAGTATACATAAATTTTCGGAGTGTTCGATTGGTTGCATACCAACAAGAACAAGAGCGAATCCTAACAGCGGTTGAGCGACATTGTGGAACGTGTTAACAGAGTTCGAATATCAGTGAGAGCGGATGTTAACAGCGGCGGTAACAGCGGGACTCGCACGGTGGAGCGGTTTTAGCAAATCTAGTCCCGATAGAAAGAGATATACAAATTACCAGTAGGCCCAACGGCAAGAGGCATTGCGAGCCTAATGCAACTAAAAGAATATCGAGACGAAAAGATAACAATAATCCTATGGGAAAATAGTTCGATAAAATTTTTTTTGGTATATTATTAGTTCGAAAACAAGTTTTTTTGGTAGGTTATTAGCTCGAAAACAATTTTTTTAAGCAAGTGGCGTTAGATTGTATAGAGCAAGGCTTAGGAGATAGGGTTCGAAATCACCATCGGGAGTTCCTGACGAAATTTGCAATCGCAACGACGTGTCCCGTCCGAGTGTCGAGCCGAACGTAATAGGAAAGTAAATTCCTCGGTTCTTGTTAAAAGGGAGTGTTAAAGATATCCTTGTATTAAACAAATTCTAAAAAAAAAAAATTTTTACTTATAATTATCTTAAAAGAAAAAGAGAAACCAATTTTTACTTATCATATTATATTGAAAATGAACTGTGCTGTGAACTAAAAGAAGTAACGAAAAGTAGCCAAGAAAACAAACAAAACAAAAAGCAAATCCTTCTGAAATTTACACAAAAAGAAAGAAAAAAAAAATACTTAAGTGAAACAAAATCACTAAATTAACGTTGAATTTATCCGGATGGGAGAAACTAAGAGACCAGAATAAGAAGCAGCAGACGAGCGGGAGTCGGAGACCGAAAGCAGAAGGGAAAGGAGTAAAATTTTGTGATTAGAGAATGTTTGAAAAAATATTATAGTTGTAAATATGTAACCAGAATAAATATGTAACAGACTAGCAATTTGCGGTTGTTTTAGTCGAAAAAAAGTCTAAAAATGAAAAATTGAAAAAAAAAGAAAATTTAATGTTGGGGAACTAAGGGTTAAAAATAGCAACAAAAAAAAAAAAATTTTGCCTAAGTGCGGAAAGTGGTGATGAATAAAAATGCCTTTCATTTAACAACCATATTAGAAAACTTTCAGCAGCGATACCGTCATTATCCCCATCAACTGGCCAGCGGACGGCGGACAGACTCGGTAAGTGTTGCACCTTAATAATTTGGGAAACGAGGGGTAACGTTATAACATAAGCAAGTTCGAATGGATAATGTTATTGAGAGAGTTAACAGAGATAATTCTGCAATAACAGAAGGGGTAAATATCTGCAGAGATAATTTAACATAATTTACTAAAGTAACAGAGCAACGTTCCGACACGTTTGTGAGAGAATTTATCTATCGACAATTTATCATACTTGTTTCGTTGAATTAAATCTATGAGAGTGGTTGGAACCGAACAAATGAAATGTAAAGTTAACATAGAATGTAGGCAAAAGTAAACATTGTATTTCTTGCACATAAACGTGTACATATATTAAGCTGCATTGACAGATAAGCAAATTGAAGTAAATTTTAACCAAACATTTGGATTAGGTTTATTAACTTAAAATTTAAATAAAATAATGTAATTTTTTTTTATGAAAAGGAAAATGATGATGGTCTAATTTTTTCGTTTATTTGCTTGCTGGGGCATTGGTAGGTATGACTCGGGCTAAAAGAGCAACTGTTTATATTTTCTTTTAGCAGGTTGGGTGGGTAAAGACGGAAGTGCAACAACATCTATGCCTTCCACAATGCTGCCAAAAGGACTCTAACCTGGCCAAAGGTATGAGAACAATTCATTTTAATCGGGTTAGTATATTGTTTATTTGATTCCGGGTTTGGTAATGTAATTTTCTTTCTTGGTTAAATTTTTTTGTTTCCTTTTAGTTTTTCAACCTTTTCTAGCCCTTAAACAAATTTTTTTTTTCAAATCTCTGTTTGAATTTTTATGTGAGGCCGAGAAAAAGTCTGTGCAGGAACAAGATCCCCACCATATACGCTGAAGGCTAGCTGGTATTACCAAACAAAGTATCCGCTCCTTAAACCCTATCCGTACTCGGAGAATAGCTACTATAGCGTGCCATATTTGGATATTTTGGGTTGAGGCCACAATTATGCGTTCGGGTAGATTTGGTCACCCCATATTGGCAGCTAGAAGAACCTATTCATTACACTTTATTACGTAACCTTGACTTCCGAGCAATGTCCTCGTTTTCACGCTCTAATTCGTCAACAATTTTGTTTATTGCCTCGTAGTCAAGACCATCGGGCAATGCACAATCCATGGGGATAGATTGCAAGTAACTAAAATTATATTTTTTTGTTTAAAAATTTGTATCCTTCAACTGTTTTCTTAAAATTTGAATCTCTCTTTTTAATTTTATCTTTAAATCTCTCTTAATACATATATTTACTTGTTGATACAACTCGGCTTTTTGCCTTCTCTTAGCATATTTTTGACCTCTTTTCCGCTTATGTTTTACCGGCTCTGGAATTCGTGGCTCAACAATTACTTGAGTCCTATTTCTCTTTTTATTCTCTTCTAAAGTCAGCGGCTTAGGGCCTTGCCTGACTTGCTCTTCTTTGATTGCTTTTGTCGCTTCCAGGCCCCGTTCAACTATACCGGAAAAGACTTTGTCAAATTGTTTTTGTGTTTTTATGAACTCTCTTGACACTCTTTTGTTTTTAAATTTTTTTTTTTTTTTTTTTGTTACAATATTATTTGGCTGATTAAAAATGAGATTAAAAAAAAACAATGCGAAACGGCAACTATGTGGTGCCCTCCTAGGTTAAGCAGCCGTTAGGCCAGCCATAATTTAAAAAAAAAATCTATTTTATTATTCTAAAACGCGGCGCTTAGCTAGACTAAACTACAATACGTATATAAAAGAAATTTATATCAGATTAAAGCTTATCATGAGCATGTTTGCAAAAAATTATAACAGTTCCAATAGGTTAATTTATTCATGAGAAATTGCAGTTTAAAATTTGCTTATTTTTTCTAAAAAAACACAGCCGATTATCGGGGGTTACATACTAGTTTTTTCTTATACTTAATTATTTAGTTGATTGATGCTTTGTGGTCCCTTTAATAAGCCAGTTCTTTGTATGATTCCTTTCTGTTATGCCAACAATTTTTGTTTTTCCTCGGATGCCATTACAACGTGTTCGGGCAATAATTCATTAAGTCTTTGGATACTTATCCTCTGTTATGCCAACAATACTTGTTTTTCCTCGGATATCATCACAACGTGTGCGGGCACTAATTCATATTCAGTTATGTTGATCAATAGTTTCGATTCAAGAAATTGCTCGTTAAAAAATTACTTTATTCCTGCCGAATTTGGACGGCAGGATAATTGAATACTAATTTTATTATCCTGGTTTTCCTGCCTTTGAAAGCTGGCAGATCGCTAAGAGAGCAATATTTGCCGTCAGTATCAAGGCAGGATCGCCATAAAGTATAAAAATAATTTTGTTGGTTGCCTTTAGGGAGGCAGAGCAGCAATTAGTTTATTCGGTATTATTTCAGCTTATTTATAATAATTCTTAACTCTAAAACTCTTATTTACTAGAATACATATTTACTCTAATTCTATGTACTGTATGAGGTACAACTCAGTGCAGTCACCAACATGTACAAACATATGTATGTAGCTGCAGCATTGCAATCACATACATACATACACACTGAGAGAAATGCATTGAATGTTGTGACAATATCACTATTGATAACGCCGAGTTTGATGCAATATTCATTCAGAATGAGCGAGTTATCAAATATTATTTGCTCCCAATAAAAAGTAAAATGACATGTCAACCATTTCGATATGATGTACTATTTTTTATATATATGGATAGAATACTAATATATTTGAACGCCATGTCAATATCTATGGTCGTGATATGAATTTCTATTGTCGGTATATCCATATCCATATTTACTACATAGTAATAATGGTAGAGACAGCGTATTAATATATATGGACGAAATGTAAATTTTTCTGGGACGCATAATCATAATAGTTCAACAATTTTTACTATGGATTTTCTAACAATATTACAACTTGTTGGAGCGGTTTTTTTAAATTCAAAATTTTTTGAATTTCTTATGATTGAACATTTTTCTAAAAATTGTATAATATGCCGTAGCCGAATGGTAGAATACTGGGCTAACGTGCCAGAGGAGCATGGTTCGAGTCTCACTGAAACCAGATGTCAAATTATATAAAATTATCAATAGTTTATATGGATACCATTTCAATAGTGATTTATCAAAAAAGCATTGATGAAACATCCATATTCATTGATCAATTTTTATTTAATGTGATATCAATAATTATGGATGTTCCATCCATAGATTCCCCTCCGTGCATATATGGCTAGCGTATGGCAGCAAGCAATGCAATCACACGCGCACACACATATATGACAACATATGCAAACTGATATGTTGACATTGACTACCACCCCGATTTCATCATTGACTGCCTCGCCACTTTCCTCATTGGCCTTTTCAACTCCTAGCACAACATTAGGAACAGGAATAGTCTTTTTTTGCACTGCCACTATTTAAATTCACATTTTCACTATTATTATCAAATTTTGCATCTATTTCTTTTCCTTTATTTTTTGTTAAACGCTTCATTTACCTTTTGCTAAGCATTTTTTCCTTTACTTATTATTAAACTCACTTTTTAATGATCACTTGTCAACAGCACTTCACTTACTGGCTTCAATTTCAATTAAATCAAACAATTCCAAACATGATTTGCATGAAATCGAAACTTCCGCAGAATTTAACGGGATTCTATGAATTTTAATATTTCGCGTCACATTCTACTTTGCATTCCCAGTAATGCAACACGGAAGCGAAAAATGCATGGCAATGTAAACCAACAAATTCATCGAAATCTTATTCTACTACGCATTACTGGTAATGCATAATCGAAGTGAAAGAGTTATAATACATTCGAAGGCAATGCCTTCTGGAATGCTATACATCAGTGGTAGGCACTTCGATTTGAGTAGTTGTAGTGGTAAATGCGAGAGTAATTTTGATACAGTGGTGCAAAGAACAAATCTGTCGCGTCAGTTGCTTAACCGACAGCAAGGTAGTAACAACAATACCGCTTCAAAGCAAAATTTTGATTATAATATTTATGCGCGCTAAAAATGAGCTTCAAAAATTTTTTTATGATTAAAGCTTTCGGCAGAATCAGTCCGTCACGTACGTGCCGGAAAAGGAATAAACTGACAGCCGAGTAGGATGTGTGTATTTTGCATGTAAAACGCTACATTGACAAAGTATCAGTCAACGGATCCGGTATCCTTCGCCAATTTTCTACTTTGACGGAACGTCAGCTGCGTGACAAATGTCAAAATCAATTTTACCGCCAATTTGACAACGGGATTGTGAAAATAGTGACTATAACAAGTATTACTTTAATATTTTCCATGTTTTTAACCGAAATTTTGCTTTTGTTATGTTTTTTTTTAATAATTTTCGTTTTGCGCCAATTACTTTGTTGACATATCTGTGTACTTCAACATGACGTACGTCAATCGCTATGTGCCATCCCTGTACGGCACGTACGTTTTGTCACGACGTACGTCACGTACGTGACGTATTGACGGACTGATTCTGCCGAAAGCTTCAAGATGCTTTTGGGGGAATGCAATGTCTCCTATGCTACGCTTCGTTGGGGAACCGCGAATATAACATTAAGAGACATTACAATTCTTTTCATCAAGATTTCGATAAGTACGAGGGTGTGGAAAGAGACAGAATTTTTTCGGAAAAAAGGAATATACTTTTACAAAAGTATAAGGAATGGGTTTTGGAAAATGACGATGGAAATTGCAGAAATGGGGAAACCAAGCTAAGAAGGGATCTGTCAAATTTTATAAGTGCAAGCATAGTTAGGAAGGGAAGACCTTTTTCAGAAGGCGTTTTTCTTAAAGAAATGGTTCTACAAATTTTAGAAAAACTTCACAGTCCCCTACATATTTTCTTTGAAAAAGTTCCTCTATCAACCAGAACTGTAACAAGAAATATAAATGAAATAGGAACGTCGCTTAAAAAAGCCATTATGGAAAAGATTAATGATTGCAAATTTTTTTCCATATGTCTGGATGAAAGCACGGATATAAATGACATATGTCAAATGGTAATTTGTGTTCGATGCGTAAACTCCAACTATGAAATATTCGAGTCAATGCTTTCGCTAGAAAGTTTTCATGGAAATGTAACAGGAAGGTTAATATTTGAAACTTTACACCAAAACTTTCTTTCAGAAGTGGACCTAAATAAGTTTGCCGGGGTATGCACGGATGGGGCAAAGGTCATGACTGGCAAAATAGAAGGTTTCGTAGGGCAGTTAGGAAAGCATAGCATTAATTTTAACTCCTTCCATTGCATTATACACCAACTGACTCTTGCTTCCAAATTTTTGAGCACGCTTTCCTACATGAAAACTGCAGAGCAAATAATTAATAAAATAAGGGGTGGTCATCATTCACTTACCCATCGCAAATTTAAGGAGTTTTTAGAAGCTTCAAAGGCTGAATACAACGACCTTAAAATGTTCACCGAAGTCCGATGGTTAAGCCGGGGTGAATGTCTGAAAAGATTGTTTGCTCTGCGGAATGAAGTGCTACAGTTTTTAAAAGTGGAGAACTTGCATGAAACAAAGGAATTGACACAGGCCTTAGAAGATAGCGAATTTATTTTTAATTTGGCGTTTCTTTCTGACTTATGTAATTATTTAAATGAGCTTAATTTGAAATTACAAGGAAAGGAAAAAACGTTACCAACATTATTTAGAGAAGTTATTCATTTTCAAACTGTTTTATTTTTACTGCTTTCTGAAGTCAAAGGTGGGGACTATTCCAGTTTTCCCAAAACCTACACCTTAATTAATAGCATTGATATTTTGAAAGTAAACAATGAACACACGCAGTTATTGGAGACTCTTTTTTTCAAATTTGAAGACAGATTTCAAGACTTTCGAAAACATAAGCCTTTAATTGACTTATTTGAAAGTCCGTTAACCTGTGACATAACCCAATATTCATTTGAAATTCAAAATGAATTGTTACTTCTAAGAAACGAAATGCCAGTTAATGATGAACCAGACATTACCAATTTCTGGAGAAACTTAGATAGCGAATTTTATAAAAACCTTAAGGAAATTTCCCTCAAAATTTTATCATTTTTCCCATCAACATTCTTCTGTGAGCACATTTTTTCTGACATGAAATTCATCTGTTCAAAACAGAGGAACAGATTGACTTCAAGAAATTTGTCAAATGCACTACTAACAAGAAATTGCCATAAATCTATATATGATAATGAGATCATTCAAAATTGAATTAAGAATTCCATTTTTTTCGTCATTTTCCAAAACCCATTCCTTATACTTTTGTAAAAGTATATTCTTTTTTTCCGAAAAAATTCTTTTTCCCATTTATTTTTGCGTTACATTTTAATCCAGCTATCTGAAATCGCTTTCATTAATTTAAAATCGCGCATAATTTACTACCGCATGAAACAATCAACAAAGCGGCGACACATGTTACCCCTTTGCTGTCTACGCCAAGACTGGCAGGAAAATGATTTTTTAACACCACTGTGGCTAACTTGATTTTTTGCTCTCAACAGCAACTGAAATTAAGAGCGTAAGATTACATGTACACGCACGCACACATGCGTGCTGCTCATTTGAGTTAGGAATGCCTATCAGTGCTATACATTTATAAGCGATTACCAACTTTTTGCTGGGTCATTTCAGTCACCAATATGTTCAAACATATATGACAACATATGCAAACTGATATGTTACTTTATAACTTGTGCCGCTCAAATATTTGGGCAGCGTGAGCATAAGTGAACGCTATTGAAAATAAGTTGACTTAGCAAAATGTAAGCATTCCACAGCCTGACACTTAGTTGTTGGCGTGTGGCTTTGTTGTTGTTGGCGACATGCTCTGGTATACTACAGTGCCCTTGAGCAAGGCCGAAATTCATGGTCGCCCGTAATTGTTGTTGCTTTTCCATCTTGTTCACTAATAATAAAACACAGAATAGTTTAAGAAAAATTATTCACAAACGGTCAAAAGTCCACCAAATTTTCAAAGATTTTCAAATTAATGACCACAAACTTATACATACATATTAATCGCAGGACTCAGAGAAAAAGCCACCCTGTGAAAATAAGCTGACATCTGTCAGTGCAATGATCACAGGGTGAACTAAAAACCCTTGACACTGCTAGTATAAATGGTGACCAATAGATATCGCTCTAGTTGTCGATAAGGTAAGAATAACAAAAACTAATAAAATGAATACATTCAAAGTGAACATGATAGATATAAGCTGACGATAATTTCAACGCAGGTTGGTGTAAGAGGTACACACTGCGGGCTTAGAAATTCCTAATCCCCTTGGTTCTTGGTTCGATGACCAACAATAGGTGATGAAAAATTTCTAAAAAAAAAGCCATTTGATAAGTGCCCTTGAGCAGGCCGAAATTACGTAATCATGGTAGCTTGTAATTGTTGTTTCTTTTCCGTCTTGTTCACTAATAATTAAACACAGAATAATTTAAGAAAAATTATTCACAAACGGTCAAAAGTCCACCAAATTTTCAAAAAAAAAATTAAAATTGTTTTCGGGTTTTGGGACTTTTTTTGGTCGAGAAATCTACATTTTCGAATTTTGTATGCATTTCTTTTTCATTTTCAAGGCTCTAAATTAATTTTTTTGTATTTTTTGGTGTCAATTGGTAGTCCCAAGTAAATTCATGCGCTCAAGGCGGTGGTTACTTCAGTTTTTTGAAAAAAATTTATTTGATGGAGTTTAGAAGAATTTTGGTCAAAAACCAATTTTTCTAAATTTTTCATTGGCTCAATTTTATAGACGGAGAGCTGGCAACATATAAAGTTGGGTCACTCGAGGCAAGGTCAATTTCCACATTTACGGGCTCGTTTGTTACCGACTTAACGTCAGCCTGGCCGGCAGAACTTCTAGTGGAAGAAAAAGGCGTGTTGCCCCCATTTAAAAAAAAAAACTGTAAGTGAACCAACCAGATTTTCTGAGTATTAGGGTTCTTAGAGGTTCTTCCTTAGAATCTACAACTATCCTTAGAATTTTTATATTGAGCTTAGTTCTCCCACAATACGCGTCTGAAGCTCAAAAGACCTATTTGTTTGGACCTCTGTAACTCTGTAATTAGAAGCAATATTTGGATCAAAGTACACGATTCTGAAAGCCTGAGCGTTTCTCTTTATCATACGATAGCGCTTTACACTCGCCGATTCATGGCAGACAAGCACGAGCAGATTTTGTTGCACAACTTTTGACGAATTCGACTTTTTGCTTATTTTTCGAGGTCCATAGTCTACAAGTAAATGAGATATAAGTCTTTGAAAGACTGAATATGATAGCCCAAACATTTGTCTTTACAGAGGGGGCGCACTCCCCTTACACGCCTTTGTCTTCCAGTAGGAGTTCTGCCGGCCAGGCTGACGTTAAGTCGGTAACAAACAAGCCCGTAAATGTGAAATTGACCTTGCCTCGAGTGGCACAATTTTTTATGTTGCCAGCTCTTCGTCTATAAAATTGAGCCAATGAAAAATTTAAAAAATTGGTTTTTGACCAAAATTCTTCTAACACACCATCAAAAATTTTTTTTTTTGCAATTCACTTGGGACTACAACAATTGATACCAAAAATACATAAAAAAGGATTTAGAGACTTGAAAATGTAAAAGAAATGCATAAAAAGTCGATAAAGTAGACCAACACAAGTCGCAAAAACCGAAAACAATTTGTTTTTGAAGATAAATTCTTAGGCGGCCATATGAAGTTTTGATTGAGAGTAAAATTTGATTGATTTGGTAGCTGTGCAAATCAAATAGGAGGTGAAATTCTTGGATCTAGCTAACATTGCACAAATTGTAATAATTAGCCGAGCAGAATTTATGGGTGTTGCCACTTATGGCGGGTTACAGGGTTGCCACCTATAACATTTTTTTTAAAATATAGAACTAGATATGCCAATATGGGTATCAAATTTTCGACCGTATTCCAAATAAAATAATTTCAAGCAGGGTTGCCACTTAGGGTTGCCACCTAACCGCAATTTATTTATTTTCCCAATATCTCGGGAACTGCTTAACCGATTTGAATAAAATTTGGCATAGAGATAATTTGATTCATTCTAAGATTATCTATGTACATAGGTGTTGCCACTTAGGGTGGTTAGCAGTGTTGCCACCTATCCCATTTTTTTAAATATAGAGCTATATAGCATGGGTATGAAATGAAATTTATTTTCGACCGTATTCCAAATATGATAATTTGAAGCAGGGTTGCCACTTAGGGTTGCCACCTAACCGCAATTTGTTTATATTTTCGTATATCTCGGGAACTGCTTGACCGATTTGGATACAATTTGGGATATAGACAATTTGATTAATTTTAAGACTATATACATAGGTGTTGCCAGTTGGGTCGGTTTACAGGGTTGCCACCTTTCTCGATTTTTTTTTAAATATTGAGATATGCCAATATGGGTATCAAATGAAAGGTATTTCGGATCGTATCCAAATATGACAATTTCAAGCAGGTTTTCTAACTAGGGTTGCCACCTGACCGCAGTTTATTTATTCTTTGTCATCTCCACCACTATTTGGGCTGTCTATTGACCCATTTGCATGAACTTTTATTACAGTGTTAGTATGCTTCATTCTGTTGCTATTTGGTTTTTTGAAAATCTCTTTTGGAAAGTTTATACCGTTGGTGGGTAAGATTTGGTGACAACTTCGAGGAGTACCGAGCAAGCTCGGCCACCCAGGTACTAGAAAATTGTAGCAGATTCTTTTAGTAGTTGAAGGAGTAATTTTAGCTGATTTTTCAAGTTGTACGCCTAGGTGCTCATAAAAACAAGCAAGCAAAAGTCTCATTCTCATTTGTTTAATTAAGGGCACTCCTAGCGATACGACGCGGCGCGACCAAATAGTTGCGTGTCGCGTAGTGTTCCGTGGTACTGCTGTCGCTAGGTGTACTATGCTCCATAAGAACACATGCAAAGAGTATTTCGTCGTCGTGTCGCGTCGCGTCGCTAGGCGTACACTTAGCTTTATTTTCATGCTCAAAATGCTTATTTTCCTACTCTTCGAATTTTGAAGAAGCAATATTTTGGGCTACCAGGCAATCTTAAAAATTAGGCAGCGGACGACATTTTGCTTAACTTGAAATGTTTTTATTTAATTTATCATTTATAAAATAGGTTCCATAAAAGGTTTTTTATTTATTTACTTGTGTTTTTTAGATAAAAACGGCGGAACTTGAACGTCAATACATTAAGACAGATGAGTCCCAGTCAGGGTAACGAAATCTCGTTTTTGGATATTTTGGTATCTCGTGCCGAGCGAGAACAAAACTAATAATTTGGTTTCTGTTACAAGGAACAAAACAAATAATTTTGTTTCTGTTACAAGGAAAAAAATTAATTTAGCATTGGATCAAAAGTTTTGTTTCTGCTGGAACCGTTTCGGAGTTTTGTTACGACTTTTGTTACAAAGGAGTTTTGTTTCTGTTTCGGTTTCTGTTACAAGGAACAAAATTAATTTAGTTTCGTTACAAGGAGTTTTGTTTCTGTTTCAGTTTCGTTACAAGCTGTGTAACAAAGCTGTCCTCCATTCAAAACACATGTACGCAATTTTCACGCTCCAATTCTTGTATTCTGACTGTTGAAAGTCTTTCATAAGACGATTTGAGAGACTTTGGGTATTCTGGCGCAACAGCCTCAAAAAGTTTTGGTATTCTCCGTTCGTGGTGAAAATCGTTTTGGCCATCGGTTTTTCATTGAAGTAAATGCTGGTGATTGTATGCTATTGAAGCAGAATCGTCTTGAGCTGAATCATCCATTTCAACAAACAACTTGAACTTGAGCTTATTGTACATGAAAAATTATTAGTCTTATAATAAGTTCGTGGTGGGTATATGTATGTATGTGATCAATTTCGTTTGATTTTATAATTGAAAGCAAAAAAATCTAGTGGCCTTTTCCCAAAAATTTAAAAAATTATTCCAGTAGCGTCACGTATAAAAAACTTTAAATTAAAAAAAAAAATAACACAGTGCTACAGCTTTTGAAGCGACCTAGTAGAGATTGTTCATCTGGTCGAGTTATACACGAAACGCCCTTTAAAAGATTTGAAACACCTCCAAAACTTGGTTTTAAGCCCAAAAGATTGTTTTTTCACTTCGTTCGTAAAAAAAATTCATTAAAAACCAATTTTCAATCGATTTCAATATACTCAACGGTTTTGGGTAGAGAATTGTTAACACTTTCGAAATATATATAGTGTTTTATTTATTAGAAAAAGTATATGTTTTTTAAGCCAGAAGTAAACATTTTTTTTACATGAGGTAGAATATAAATTAATTACATTGAGTAAAAAATTGGATCAAAAACAACAACAAAATAGAGAATTTGGGTATTTGTTTCCTTTAGCACCCAACTGCTAAAAAATTATCTAAAATTATGGGAGAGGGCTTAAAAGACACGTGTTGGCCCCAGGATCACAAATCCGGAAGCAATTTTTGAACTTAGCTTCTTAGGCGGCGATATGAAGTTTTGATTGAGAGTAAAATTTGAGAAAATGGCTGATGATGCAACGGAAATTATTCAACGGAAAAAGAAATTGTAGTCGACTTTCCGGCGCATGTTGCAGACTTTCAGGCGTAGGCGATTTTCACCACGATGTTTAGGTGTGCAAATCAAATAGGAGTTGAAGTTCTTGGATCTAGCTAACATTGCACAAATTGTAATAGTTAGGCCGAGCAGAATTTGTGGGTGTTGCCACTTATGGCGGGTTTCAGGGTTGCCACCTATAACATTTATTTTTAAATATAGAGCTAGATATGCCAATATGGGTATCAAATTTTCGACCGTATTCCAAACAAGATAATTTCAAGCAGGGTTGCCACCTAACCGCAATTTATTTATTTTCCCAATATCTCGGGAACTGCTTAACCGATTTGAATAAAATTTGGCATAGAGATAATTTGATTCATTCTAAGATTATATATCTACATAGGTGTTGCCACTTAGGGTGGTTTACAGGGTTGCCGCCTATCCCATTTTTTTTCTTTGAATATAGAGCTATATAGCTTGGGTATCAAATGAAAGCTATTTTCGACCGTATTCCAAATATGATAATGTGACGAATTCGATGATTCCTCGACTATTTTCCCTGAGTTAGATCGCTGTACGTTAAATAAAACACTCAGATTCTGCTTAATAAGTAGTGCGCTTTATTCACTACTAAAAACCGTAGTACAATATCGCGGGTTAATTCACTGTTCAGTACTTCACTGTACAACACTTCAAAATAAACTGACGTGCGTTGTCTTTGCGCTTTTATATACCCTAGTAGACTGCGGCTTCATCACCTAGAAATGTCTATACATTTCTGGGTTATTCGTGCAACAGTGTTCTCGAAGCGTTTATCTATCGTCATCTCCTCTTTGTGCCACATTCGCAAACACGCGAGCTGCGTCTCCCTCTCTCGCTCTCACGTCATGTATCTAAACAGCTGTAGTTGTGGTAGTGACGCTAGTGGTGGAAATACACTAGTGTTGGAAGATGAGCGATTCTTGATAACATTCGCCACACTGCCCTCCACCTAAGTCTGATCGTCCCGATCAGACACATTTCCCGATCCAAACGTTGCTAGTCTCTCCAGGGGAACCACTTTCATTTGGTTCCGTAGCATTCCAGCAGCCTGTATGCAGTAAACAACGTCGTTGATCCGTTTCACAACTCTGTATGGGCCTTCCCAGTTGCACTGAACTTTGGGAGACACACTTTTCCTCCGTTGTGGCCCGTATAGGAATACTAAATCTCCTTCTAGGAAACCCTCCGATTCTATTGCTTTGTCGTACCTGGTATTCATATTTTTGCTTATAGTTCTGGGGAATGGACCAGCTTCATCCAAGGTAATCCTCCCAACCGGTGCATCTGAGTTGCACTGCCTCCTTCGACCATGACTCGTGGACCTCAGCACCTTTGCTCTGATGCACTCATCGCATTTGGCAATCCACTCCTTTATCGACTGACCGTAACCAACCCAATAAAATGTCTGCTTAATCCTCTCCAAGGTCTTCTAGACTCCTAGATGTCCTCCACTTGGATCGTTATGCATTTCTCTAAGAACATCAGACACCCGCTTCCTTGGAACAACTATAAGCTTCCGAGCACATTGACCATCCTCACTCTCCCATATTCGATGCAAACAACCGGATACCATTCGTAAACTGTGCCATTGTGCCCAATATGACTTGGCAGCTGGACTCGCCGATGACATTTCTTTTCTTGCTGGTCGTTTGTTTCGGTCAACCCCTCGGATCACACATGCCAGATCTGAATCTTCCTGTTGACTTCTCCGAATATTCTCAAGCAGGCATTTGTCTATCAAAGCCTTTGGTTGAGGAGGTACCTTTGCCTTTCGAGTGTCCCTGTGCTTCACCTCTAATGAAACTCTTTGGTGCAATACCCAATGTTGTGTCCAAAGATCAGAGGTACTTCTTCGCCATTGTATGTCATAACTCTATTTCTCAGGTTCATGTGAATGTCTTTCACAGCCAAGAGCTCGATGCCAATGATGACTTCGTCCACAATATCCGCTACTAAGAAGTTGTGGTGTTTAGTCACATTCCCAATCACAACTTTGCACCGCACTTCTCCCTGGACTAGCTTACTTTCACCAGTAACTGTCCGCAATTTTGCATCCTGCAATGGTCTTACTCTCTTATAGACCAATTCACTTCTAATGATGGAATGAGATGCGCCAGTATCCACAGTGAGTAACCGCTCTTTTCCGTCCAAGAAACCTCTAACAGTAACATTACTTGCTTTCCTGCGAGACCGAAACTATGGGGCATTAGTGTGGCGAATGTTAACAAGAATCGCTCATCTTCCAACACTAGCGTATTTCCACCACTAGCGTCACTACCACAACTACAGCTGTTTAGATACATGAAGTGAGAGCGAGAGAGGGAGAGGCAGCTCGCGTGTTTGCGAATGTGGCACAAAGAGGAGATGACGATAGATAAACGCTTCGAAAACAATGTTGCACGAATAACCCAGAAATGTGTAGACATTTCTAGGTGATGAAGCCGCAGTCTACTAGGGTATATAAAAGCGCAAAGACAACGCACGTCAATCAGTTTATTTTCAAGTGTTGTACAGTGAACTACTGAACAGTGAATTAACCCGCGATATTGTACTACGGTTTTTAGTAGTGAATAAAGCGTACTATTTATTAAGCAGATTCTGAGTGTTTTATTTAACGTTCAGTGATCCAACTCAGGGAAAATAGTCTAGGAATCATGGAATTCGTCACAATTGGACGATCACGGCGGCCGCCGTGGTGTAGCGGTTAAGTGTTCGGCCTTCTACACCAAGTCGTGTCGGTTCGATGCCCGGCAAAAGTAACATCAAAAATTATTTAGAAAAAGAATTTTTCTAAACGGGGTCGCCCCTCGGCCGTAGTTTGGCAAACTCTCCGGGTGTATTTCTGCCATGAGAAGCTTCTCAGCAAAAAATTCATTTGCTTTGCAAGTGCCGTTCGGAGTCGGCAAAAACCGTAGGTCCCGCCAACTTGTAGGAAAAACTCAAAAGCAACACACCACAAGTTGGAAAGAGATAGACCAAGATCCCAGAGCCTAAAAGCGTCACTTATTTTATAATGGATGAAACCAATACCGATCGATAGTCCTCCCCGAATCTAGAAAGAATGTGAAAATTTTAAAGCTGTACCTAGGGCAAGGGCCTAGGAATCGGGGGTCAAAGTCACCAAAAAATTACCCTAACTTTACTTATTTTATAATGGATGATTTTCACATATTTGACGTAGATTATCACCCCGCGTCAGTATCAAGTGTTGTTAGACCCGTACCAGTGACAAGGCTCCAGCCAGACACCCCCAGTTCGCGGATTTTCCTATGGAAATTTATTCTGTTTTACTAATTTCACCCATTGGAGCCTCTTTGGCTGCTTTTAACTACCCAATATTTTTTTGTAGAACACTACCCTCAAGTAGTATCAGGAATTTTTAGACTTCGTCCCATGGAAAAACTTCAGCCAGACACCTCAAAACTCGGGAAATTTCACTAATTTTTACTGCGCTTTCACATGTTTAGGCGGATTTGACCAACTTTGGCCTCTTTTAAATAACAGATCTTTACACATGTGTCGTAAATGCTACCCTTAAGTAGAATGAAGCATTTCCAGACATGATCCCATGGAAAAAACTTCAGCCAGACACCTGAAAGTTCGAGAACTTTTATTTTCCTATTAATTTGCTTTCTCTTGCTTGTCCCACTTTTACTAATTTTAAGTGATAGATCTTTTCACATGTGTCGTAGGACACTACCCTTAAGTAGTTTCAGTAATTTTTAGACCTCGTCCCATGGCAAAAACTTCAGCCAGACACCTCAAAACTCGGGAAATTTCACTAATTTTTACTGCGCTTTCACATGTTTAAGTGGATTTGACAAACTTTGACTACTTTTAAATAGCAGATCTTCACACATGTGTCGTAAAATGCTATCCTTAAGTAGAATCAAGCATTTCCAGACATCATCCCATGGCAAAAACTTCAGCCAGACACCTAAAAGTTCGGGAACTTTTATTTTCCTATTAATTTGCTTTCTCTTGTTTGTCCCACTTTTACAACTTCTAAACGACGGATCTTTTCAGATGTTTCGTAGGACACTACCCTTAAGAAGTTTCAGTCATTTCTATACTTCGCCCCATGGCAAAAACTTCAGCCAGACACCTCAAAGCTCGGGATTTTCACTAATTTTTACAGAGATTTCACTTGTTTCAGCAGGTTTCTTCAACTTTGTCCACGTTTAAACGGCGGATCTTTACACACGTGTCGTATAACACTACCCTTAAACAGTATCAGGCATTTCCGGACTTCATTCCATGAAAAAAACTTAAGCCAAACAACCCAAAGCACGGGGACTTTTCATCATTTTTAATGTGCTTTCACATGGTCAAATGGGTTTACTCAACTTTGGCTGCTTTTAAATGGCGGATCGTTACAAATGTATCGTATAACACTACTATTAACTAATATTAGGCATTTTTAGACTTCGCTCCATGACAAAAACTTCAGCCAGACACCTCAAAGCTGAGGAAATTTCATAATTCTTGCTGCGAATTCACATGTTTAACTGCGTTGCTCTAACTTTGGCTGCTTTTAAAGGGCAGATAATTTCACATGTGTCATAGAAGACCACCCTTAAGTGGTATCACGTACTTTTTGACTTCGCCCCATGTCAAAAACTTCAGCCAGACACCTCAAAACTGAGGAATTTTTATAATTCTTACTGCACTTTCACATGTTTAAGCGAGTTTGCCCAACTTTGGCTGTTTTTGAAAGGCAGATCTTTGCACATGTGTCGTGGAACACTATCTCCAAGTAGTATCAGGCATTTTAATATTTCATCCCATGGAAAAAACTTCAGCCAGACACCTCAAGCCTGAGGAATTTTCATAGTTCTTACTGCTTTTTCACATGTTTAATCGGGTTGGTCCAACTTCGGCTGCTCTTAGAGAGCGGATCTTTTCACATGTGTCATAGAAGACCACCCTTAAGTGGTATCAGTTACTTTTAGATTTCGCCTCATGTCAAACACTTCAGCCAGACACCTCAAAACTGAGGAATTTTTATAATTTTTACTGCAATTTCACATGTTTAACCGAGTTTGTCCAACTTTGGCTATTTTTGAAAGGCAGATCTTTACACATGTGTCGTGGAACACTATCTCCAAGTAGTATCAGGTATTTTTAGACTTCATCCCATGGAAAAAACTGCAGCCAGACACCTCAAGGCTGAGGAATTTTCATAGTTCTTACTGCTTGTTCACATGTTTAATCGGGTTGGTCCTACTTCGGCTGCTTTTAAAGAGCAGATCTTTTCACATGTGTCATAGAAAACCCCCTTAAAGAAGTATCGGGTATTTTTATACTTCGCCCCATGTCAAAAACTACAGTCAGACACCTCAAAACTGAGGAATTTTCATAATTCTTACTGCGATTTCACAGGTTTAAGCGAGTTGGTCCAACTTTTGCTGTTCGTAAAGTGCATATCTACACACATGTGTCATAGAAGACCACCTTAAAGAAGCATCAGGTATTTGTATACTTCGCCCCATGTCAAAAACTACAGCCAGACACCTCAAAACTGAGGAATTTTCATAATGCTTACTGGCCCGGTGCACCAACTAGTTGTAAAGTAGTTTTCAACTAGTTGCTTTCGCTGCAGGGTAGCGACATAAGAGTGACACTGTCTGAAATGCAACAAATTCCACATCTGAACACTTTGTATGGGCTGAACTGTTCTAATTTGCTTGATCATGTCCTATGGAGAGATCAATTGCGAAAAAAAACTCGAGCTTTAAGGTGTTTGGATGTTGTTTTGGTCATGGGAAGATCTCCAAAAATGCCTGATACCACTTAAGAGTTGCGTTCTACGACACATGTGTAAATATTCGCCTTTTAAAAATAGCCAAAGTTGGACAAACCTGCTTAAACAATCGAAAGCACAGTAAGAATTATGAAAACTACCCAGGTTTAAGGTGTCTGGTTAAAGTATTTGTCATAAGGCGAAGTCTAAAAGTACCAGGTACCACGTAAGGGTGGTTCTCTATGTCACATTGAAAATATCTGCCCTTTAAAAGCAGCCAGAGGTAGACCAACCATCTCAAACATGTGAAAACGCAGTAAGAATTATAAAAATTTCTCAGTTTTGAGGTGTCTGGCTGTAGTTTTTGTCATGGGCGAAGTATAAAAATACCCGATACTTCTTTAAGGTGGTCTTCTATGACACATGTGTGAAGATATGCCCCTTACGAACAGCAAAAGTTGGACCAACTCGCTTAAACCTGTGAAATCGCAGTAAGAATTATGAAAATTCCTCAGTTTTGAGGTGTCTGACTGTAGTTTTTGACATGGGGCGAAGTATAAAAATAGCCGATCCTTCTTTAAGGGGGTCTTCTATGACACATATGAAAAGATCAGCTCTTTAAAAGCAGCCGAAGTTGGACGAACTCGCTTAAAACTTTGAAATCGCAGTAAGAATTATGAAAATTCCTCAGGTTTGAGGTGTCTGGCTGAAATTTTTGACATGGGGCAAAGTATAAAAAATACCCGATGGTCTTCTATGATACATGTGTGAAGATATGCCCTTTACGAACAGCAAAAGTTGGACCAACTCGCTTAAACCTGTGAAATCGCAGTAATAATTATGAAAATTCCTCAGTTTTGAGGTGTCTGACTGTTGTTTTTGACATGAGGCGAAGTATAATAATAGCCGATCCTTCTTTAAGGGGGTCTTCTATGACACATGTGAAAAGATCTGCTCTTTAAAAGCAGCCGAAGTTGGACCAACCCGATTAAACATGTGAAAAAGCAGTAAGAACTATGAAAGTTCCTCAGGCTTGAGGTGTCTGGCTGAAGTTTTTTCCATGGGATGAAGTATAAAAATGCCTTATACTACTTGGAGATAGTGTTCCTCGACACATGTGCAAAGATCTGCCTTTCAAAAACAGCAAAAGTTGGACAAATTCGCTTAAACATGTGAAAGTGCAGTAAGAATTATAAAAATTCCTCAGTTTTGAGGTGTCTGGCTGAAGTTTTTGACATGGGGCGAAGTCAAAAAGTACCTGATACCACTTAAGGGTGGTCTTCTATGACACATGTGAAATTATCTGCCCTTTAAAAGCAGCCAAAGTTAGACCAAAGCAGTTAAACATGTGAATTCGCAGCAAGAATTATGAAATTTCCTCAGCTTTGAG